>JAPFFP010000099.1:3736685-3748442 GCA_026153255.1 Solanum medicagineum
AACATCCATGTCCTGTCCTCATATCAGTGGATTGGCTGCATTGCTGAAAGCAGCACATCCTGACTGGAGTCCAAGTGCAATCAAATCGGCACTTATGACAACTGCCTACAATCGTGACACAACTAACTCTCCTCTTCGTGATGCCGAAGGTGGTCAACTCTCCACTCCATGGGCTCATGGAGCAGGTCATGTTGATCCCCACAAGGCCCTCTCCCCAGGCCTCGTCTATGATATTACCCCTGCTGACTATATAAAATTCTTATGCTCCTTGGACTATGAGGTGGACCACATACAAGCCATTGTCAAGCACCCGAATGTCACTTGTGCTAAGAAATTTTCAGATCCTGGGCAGATCAACTACCCTTCATTCTCAGTTTTGTTTGGGAAATCAAGGGTTGTTCGTTACACCCGTATGGTGACCAATGTAGGAGTTGCAGGCTCCAGCTATGAGGTGGTTGTTGATGCACCCCCGTCAGTTTCTGTGACTGTGAAGCCATCAAAGCTTGTATTCAAAAGGGTAGGAGAGAGACTGCGCTACACTGTGACATTCGTGTCCAAGAAGGGTGTTAGCACGGCGAGCAAGACTACATTTGGTTCAATTTCTTGGAATAATGCTCAAAACCAAGTTAGAAGTCCAGTTTCATATTCCTGGTCACAGCTACTTAACTGAAAGGTTTTCCCTTTAATCTAATGTATGGTTTTTCACTTTTGAATTACCAGCAAAATTGTGGTAATCAGATCTGCAAGTGGAAGTGTGTTAACAATCTGAGTGATAGTGTTCCTCCAAAGTTCTAGTTTTTCTTTCCAAGTAAAATCATGAAATGCAATTATAGCCCTGCTTGTATTGATCATGTGAGCATTCAAGATAATTCTTGCAATTGTTTGGTAAAACAACGGTAGCAGCGGAAGAAAGTTCAAGTTTAAATTTCTCCAATCTATTTGAACCAAGAGGAGACTTAAAATACAAATTTAAATGTCTGGGCACTATTAACAACAAATGTGTGGTAAGACAATAAATTAATTGTACGAGATAGATGGGTTAAGCTGAGCAACTCACTTTTATAAACACTATAAAAATGTTATCATAATAATAATTTTACTCATCTATTAACAAGTAAATCTACTTTTTCTTGTGTATCTGATGTTTAAAAGAGTCTGTCAATTGTTTTATTGTTCGTTATTTTGTTCATAGTAATATTTAGGCCTTTTGATTTTTTATTATTATCTTTTGCTATGGGCATTGTTAGAGAAAATAAGAAAACAAATTGAAGAAATGAATTTAAGGGGTGAAAGGATCGAATTTCACCATTTTCGGAGAATTCCGATCCACAAACACATTATTCTATTAATAAATAACATAATAACATGATTTTGCAAGAACCTCGTTACTTGAAAACAGGTGACATATATTAAGCAATAGCTCATGAGACAGATGATCAACATTCCTTTATACAACAACAACATACCCAGTAAAATCCTTGAGAATGCATGTAAGGGAAACTTCATGTTATCCTTCTTTATCATGACCGTAAGAAACGGATCGTACCTTTTGAGAAGATTTCATCGAAGTTGTTATGCCACCAACGATTTGTCGCTGCTCAATATCTGATCCGTTTCTCTAGGAATACAGATGCTGATTCACAAACCAAATGCCCTTTGTATAGTTTGATGGATCAAGGATACAAAATCCTTCACCGTACTTTTCAGTTTAATCTTAAGGTTCAGAAGTTAATAAATTCCAAGTAGTATACTTTTCTTTTGCAGTTGTAGTCTTTTTCAACTTTTTTTCTTTTCTTTTTTTTCACTTCCTCTTCTTTAGGATTCTCTCTCCCACTAGGAAAACACATTCCCACTATAAAGGGAAGTGGTTGTGCGGTTATAACCGCCAAAAGGATAACTACAGTTCATCCTTATCCTTTAAGATAAGGTTGAATAGTTAACTGCATTACCGTAAATTAACCACATACTCGGGTGGGGTCAAGATTTGGATCGGGTCGATCCACATGTGGGACCCATGATCCCCAAAATCTTACATCTCCCACTTCGTACATGGTGGACAATACCTGAGTTAATATTACATCAACCTAATATACAATTCATAAGGCAAAATGGTTTGTGCAACCTGTGAGCATAAAGGCTTGCCTTCAAGGTCTTATAAGCCTTTTATAGGAATTCAATCATGTAAGGAAAGAATTCACTATCAATCATGAGGATATCTATACTCACAATACCCCAGACTTTAACTACTCCAGTCGTTAATCATCTTATCCCTCATCCTCTTCAAGAGGCTGACTCGAGTCCATATTTATATCAGTATTCATAGTCTTCCCTTTCTACTCGAATCTATCTATTTCAAATCAACTGCTTTCCTAGACATTCATCGCATTGCCAAATCATACGTGGCTATTAGTAACATCCTAAAGTAGCAACATCGATCGAAACTTCAAGAAATAGTAAAAGGTCAAAGGGTATTCAATTGAAAAGTTTAACATTAACTTTTCAGGGTCTCATACAATGAAGAAGCATGGATCATCTTTCATTAACCCTCTTGTCGCATAACACACGTGGTATGAAACACGTGCTACAGTGTTCTCACCTTACACAGGCGCATGTGTCTTATTCCAACATCGTACAGACCTTGGTCTAGACATTCTCAATGTCTAACCCGAGTTTCTCTCTACAATTATTCTCAAACATATTTCTCAGAGATACTCTTGTCTGGTTTCCAAAACAACTCTAAAATGTGGCAGTGATACATTATCTCTTCACATTCCGCAACGTAAGAGGTGATTGCTCGTGTGAGAGAGCCAATCTCGTGACTTGTTCGACATATTCAATATCAACACATGCCTTTAAGATAAAATAATCTTATAAATAGATGAAAAGGTTATAACAGCAAAGTTATATTACAATACAAATCACATCCCATGTAAGCCTAGAGACTTAACATGTTTCTCAAACAAGTCTCTTGATATCGCCTTCGTAAAGGGATTAGCTACTATTTCGCGAGTAGGAATATATTGTAAATTCACCTCTCCACTTGCTACTATATCTCTTACAAAATTATACTTGATATGAATGTGTTTGGTTTTGCAGTGATACTTAGGATCTTTCGTATTCCAATAGCCGCTTGACTATCATAATATAAAATCATAGATCCTTCAAATTCTTTGCAGTATACAAATGCTCAAAGATTATCTTGAACCAAACAACTTCTTGTATGGCAGACGCACTATCCACAAAGTGCTAGGTTATTTCTTACTCTCTTCACAAAATTGGTACCACCATTCAGTAAGAACATAATATATGTCAATGTGTTGATCATCACTATCTGTATAACCTCACATAAATAGTCTGTAGTTCCTTTAGATATTGGAACATTCTCTTCACTGCCTTCCAATGATCTATTCTAGGATTAGATTGATATGTGCTTACCAGACCTATGGCATAACACATATCTGGTCTAATACACATCATAGCGTACATCAGACTCCCAATAGCACTAGAATATGGAACTACACTTGTTCTTTCTCCTTTTCACTTTTGGGACACATTTCAAGACTTAAAGTTTCACCTCTAGATATTGGAGTATCCATCGCTTGCAATTACTCATTCAAAAAATGTTCCAATTTACATTATATCGGTATCTTGAGACAAACTCAAAAATTTATTGAAACAATCTCTTTGGGTCTTTACACCCAATATGCAGTCTGCTTTACCCATATCTTTAAATATCAAATGACTTCAAAAACCATGACTCGATAGTTTTCAGATACTCTATATCATTTTCGGCTAATAGTATATCAACCATGTAAAGAGAAAGAATTACAAACTGTCTTTTCTTGGCCTTTAACAATGAAACATATAGGTTATACCATGTAAATTTCCTCGTTTCATACTCCATTGAGAAAAGCAGTCTTCACATCCATATGATGTAATTCTAAATTAAAACGTGCAACTTTAGCCAAAAGCAGTCGAACAAAGGTAAACTTCACAACTGGTGAAAAGGTTTCCTCATAATCTATCCCAGCTTCTTGGGTAAAACCTTTCGCCACCAATCGAGCCTTGTATCTCTCAATTGGCCCATTTGATTTACGTTTAGTCTTGAGAATCCATATATTCCCATTAGATTTACGTCCTTATGGAAGGTCAACTAGATCCCACACTTTGTTGGTTTTCATGGACTCTAATTCTTCTTCCATCACTTTCAACCATTTATCCTTTTCAGGACTCGACAAAGCCTCAGTCACAGAGTTAGGTTCATCCAACTTTGTGGGAGATACCAGGAAAACATAATCCTCAATCTGGTAAGATTGTTTAGGAACTCCTTTTCTCGTAATTTTACGCAGTTGAAATTCAGATTCTTCTGCAAGAATTTGGGATTCAAAACTCCCACTTGGACCAGAAACCATCTCTTGATCATTACTACATAGATCGCATCTTATGTCATTCTCTGGTCTTCTAAATTCACCATTTCGTACAGAGGCTCATCTTCGATTACCTCATTCCTGTTCAGAAACACATTTCCAAAAATCTGACATCTCGTGATTCAATTTCAGTCTCACTTCCATCTTCTGACTCATCAATGAGAACGCACCCTATGGAGCGTTCTGAGTATCCAATGAAGATGCACTTCATTCCTTTTAGATTTAATTTACCAAGCTTACCTAGGAAATCTTTAATATAAGCAACACAACCCCAACATCGTAGATTATTTAGGTTTATTTTATGACCATTCCAAAGTTCAAAAGGAGTGGAAGTTACTGATTTAGAGGGCACTTTGTTCAAAATATAGACCGCAGCCAATGATGCATCTCCCCAAAAGGAGATAGCCAAATTTGCCTATGCCATCATTGACCTTACCATGTCCAACAATGTTCTATTCCTTCTCTCAGCCACACCATTCTATTGAGGTGTGTAAGGAGTAGTTAATTGTCTAACTATGCCCTTTTCATTACAAAACTTTTCAAAACCTTTCTCCTTTTGTCCAATTGATTTTCAACTTCATTCATATATCTCTTAAAGCACTCCAGTGCTTCAGATTTATGAGAATCAAATAGACATAACCAAAGTGCGTGAAATCATCAATAAATATAATGAAATATGTGCCACCAGAACTTGCCTTCACATTCATAGGACCACAAATATAGAATGAATTAATTGAAGTGAAACTCAGCTCTCTTAGCTTTTCCAAATGGTTTTCGCGTAATCTTACTAGCAAGACAATTTTCACAAGTCAGCAATTCAATTTTAGATAGAGGACCCAAATGTCCTTCTTTTGCCAACCTATTCATCTGTTCTTGCCCTATGTGATCTAATCTTGCATACCATATAATAACATCAATATAATTATTACTTGAACAACATGCCATTACACAACGATTAACATAATAATCATAAATAGAAAGATTACAATCGAAAACAATGAAATAATCATAACGCAGACCAAAACTATACAAAACATCATCTAGTGTTATTCTAATACTATTGTGACTAAAAAAGCAAATCAAAACCATCATCTAAAAGCACTAAGACATATATTAAGTTTTGTCAAATCTTTGAAACATGAAGAACATCATGCAACATCAAGGATAGGCCACCACACAAATCTATTTTGCAAGTGTCTATTCCCTTGACTTCCAGTCTTGAATTGTTCCCCACAAGTCCATCTAGATCCAGATGTAACTTGGACATACTTCATAAATGCTTCTTGATCTCAACTTAGTGCTTGCAACACATACAACACTTAGAAATGCATTTAGGAATGCTACCTTTTTTTGGTTCAGTACACTTACGAGCGAAATACCCCAGAATGTGACAATTGTAGCACTTCAACTTGCGTTTGTCTCTTTTCTTGAAAAACCTTTTTCCTTTCTTGGAATATGGTTTGTGTTTTTTCTCAGAGGGTCCTTCCTCAGTTACCTTACCCTTTCTCTTCTTCTTCCAATCTTTCTTGCGCTTGAAGCCTGAAGATTTCATACCACTCGGTTCAGCCACAAAGGTATTAGCAGTAGTTTTAGCAGCACCAAGCTACTCCTCTTCAAGTTCAACATGTCGCGCAACATCAAAAAAGGTTTTTATTCTCTAATTATGGGTCAGGTTAACCTTCAAATGTTCCCAACTCTTGGGAATGGACCAGATCACTGCTTGAACCTGTTGCTCATTAGACAGAGCGTGACCAGCATTCTTAAGTTGTGCTATCATGTTTGACATCACTCCAAGGTGTTGCTTGATAATTTGATCATGACGCTATTTCAAAGTGTCAAACTTGATAGTTAGCTGTCTCAGGCAGGTCATATAAGTGCCCCCATACGTTCCTCGCAAGTGCGTCCAAATCTCATGAACATTAGGAAATTCCTCACATTCACGAATCATTTAATCAATCACAGAACTTATAATTATTCCACGTGCAATGGAATCTGTCCTTTTCCAAGATTTGTAAGTTTCAAGTTTTCTTTTGTGTTGAGCAGTGTTGCCCTCCTCTAGCTGACAAAGTACATGATTTATGCCTTCGAGCGCATTATACTCGTCTAGAACATACCATATCTTACGACTTTAGATGTTGTAATTGTCACCATCTAGTTTCTTGCATTTGTTTAAGTCAACAATAATACTATTTTATGCCATGTCTGTAGCTTAGAGACATTTATGCAAGTACATTCATCAATCAAGCATATATAAATATACATTTAAGCAAATTAATTTTAATAATAATTTCACATATGGTGTAAAATCGAAAGGGTATTCAAAATATTCGATCATGATTTACACTTCAATTGTTCAACTAAAATGAGAAAATAATTTCTCAATATATATTAATAAAGACTTATTCACAAATATAACTAAGTCTTAGATCATTATCATATTTCAATGTACCAAGAAACCACAAAGATTTCAAAATATGATAATACTCATATATTCATATCATGGAAAGATGTAATGTATACTCATATATTCATATCAAAGAGAGAAACAACATATAATATATGTTCGAATAAACAAACTAAATGAGTTTACAAGTCACTTGTATTAAAGTCTCCCACTTAAATTTGAGATAACGTATATACACACTAAAAGGTCGGCTAGGCCAAACCTCGTGATATACTTTAACCAATCTCTCTTTCCATGGTTCACAAAGGGAATCTACTAAAATAGCCAAACATTCCCAATCTGATAGATCCACATAATCTTTCAGTTCTATATGCTTTAATTCAAAAAAATTGAATAAAGCTAGCAACTGAAGTTGATGGGGAGATCTTAAAAAACTTGAACTCTTTTATTTTATTCTCTCTTTCCCTTCGAATAGCACTTTCATTTCTTAACAAATCTTGTGTCATCTTAGGGACACCATTTCTTATGATCTCTAGTCCTTGAAAGCTTGTTCTTTGACGATATGCACTTCCACCTTTTAACTCGACATCTAGAACTCCCACTTGGAGTGTCTCGAGTTTATTCCTGTTCAGCATATCTGAAATAGGAACTAGGAGTCAGAAATTCACTTTAATGCGACAACACATGCCAAATTTTTGATAGAAGGCATATAGATCACAAAGGGTTTGAAGGTATGAATATAACATTAATTGGACAACACCACTATCTAAACAATCACAATCTATTCTTTTTAAATCCGTTTGGCTATCAAAAAACCTTTTCAAAAAGTCCAAAACGAATAAATAATGAAAAATAACATTCGAGTCAAGAATGTTAACAAACACAGCCTAAAAATCACCAAAAAAAACAGCATCATATTTTTTAAAATAAATTCTCAAAAATTGCCGTTTTTCAAAAATCATATCATACTTGATTTACAACCATTTTTCAATTGCAAAATACATATACAGAAACCTCAAACCGAGTAGATCATGAAAAACACAATTATGGGCTGAAAAGCAAAATTGGATAAATTGTTAAAAAATTGATAAAACAGAATCAGATTCGATTTTTAAAAACGTAGTGAAAAATCTGCCATCTTCAAAAGGCCATAATTCAATTGTTTTAAGTCAGAATCGCTATTTTGTCAGATAGAGGAGAATAAGTTTATATGAAAATCAGGCTCAAAAACACGAAAACAGGCATTAAAAATGGCTAAAATCAAATCTGTCTATTCTGAAAAATGCTAAAACGCACCAAACTTCGATAATCCATCTTAATAACAATAAACAGAGCATAACATTATGGAATCAATCACCAAACAACCATGCTCTGATACCATTTGTAAGAAAATAGATGGGGCGAAACAACGGGTTGTACCTTTTGAGAAGATTCCACTGGAGTTGTTATGCCACCTATGATTTGTCGCTGCTCAAGATTTGATCCGTTTCTCTAGGAATACGGACGCTGAACCATAAACCAAATGCCCTTTGTATAATTTGATAGATCAAGGATACAATATCCTTCACCTTACTTTTCAGTTTAATCTTACGGTTCAGAAGTCAAATAAATTCCAAGTAGTATATTGACTTTCTTTCTTTTACAGTTGTAGTGTTTTTCAACTTCCTTTCTTTTCTCTTTTTCACTCCCACTAGGAAAGTTAACTAACTTCCTCTTCTTTAGGATTCTCTCTCCTACTAGGAAAACACATTCCCACTTGGAGTCAACCATCTTCCTACTAAAGGGAAGTGGTTGGGTGGTTACAACCGCCAAAAGGATAAGTACTGTTCATCCTTATCCTTTATGATAAGGTTAAAAAGTTAACTGCATTACCGTAAATTAACTGCATACTCAGGTCGGGTCAAAATTTGGATCGGGTTGGTCCACATGTGCGGCCCATGACCCCCAAAATCTTACAATTACTTATGTATCATGCATTGTATAAGGAGTACTCCATTGGTTTCAATTTTATTTTCTTTTCATCTTTAATTTGTTCAGATTTTTTTAGGACCCAATTAAAAGTCTTTTTCTCAGCAAAATATGCTTCTCTAGTTTCATAGCTTTTTGTGAGTTTCAGATGCATCTTCGACTCATACAATATATGTAACACATTCGAATAGTAATTCCATTCAATATCCACTCTTTAATATCACGTCTTACTGCTTATAAGAGTACCATGACCGAATTCAATTTATAATATATAGCTCAAAATTATAAACTGAATTTTACATTACAATCTGTATGACCTCAAGTGTTCTAGGGCTCATGATCTCAAGTGTACTAGTCAAGAGCGCCCGTGCCCGCACATGACTAACAAATATTTTTTAATCTCAACTTTTATGATGCGAATAGATTTTTTGTATGCATTTTAAAATTTTAAGTTATTAATTATTAGACATAGAAGAAGCTGAAGAAATATAATCAAACTACTTTAGAAATATTAAATTACAAAATCCAAAAGTTTTTTTTGCGGGTCTCATATTGAAGCAGTTGAAGAAATATAATCAAGTTGCTTTGAAAATATTAAATTAAGAAACTCAAAAAATTAAAATAATCAAGCTGCTTTGGAAATTCAATAATTTGCAATGTTAATTTTGTTGCTTATGCAAAAATAAAGTAAAATCAAAGTGTTTTTGTTGGGATTTGAACCCGCAATGCACATCTCAATTTGGCAAGCTATAACCACTAGACCAAGCAGCTCCATTCTGTAGAACTATCTCAGAATTACCATTTATTGCAATTTTAATGTTGTTGCTTATACAAAAAACAAAAGTAAAATCAAAGAGTTATTGCTGGAGTTCGAACCCGCAATGCACGACACCAATTGTCAAGCTGCAACCGCTGGACCAAGCAGCTTGCTTAGAGATTAAGATCCATGGAGATATCTTCCATGAACCAGATGAAGGAGAGAATGTAGAAGAAGGGAGAAGAGGATTTTTGTTCAAAAGCTACAATCGTACAATGCAACAGTAATCTTACTTATATAGGATATAACTGTCCTATTTACGGTTGTCAAGCACTACAACAGTTCTACCAAACCTCTAACAACTTCCACTTAATCAGTTAGTTAACCAACTAATCTGTTTACTAACTAATCTGTTACTCTAACTATTATTTGACTGCCCATTATTCAATACTCCCCCTCAAGCTGTAGTTTGAGTATGCATCAAAGACTCCAAGATTAGGCAACAACATATGATGAGAGGCTGTACCTAGACCTTTTGTAAAAAGGTCAGCAGGTTGTTGTTTGTTGTTGACATAAACAGGCTGCACCAGTCCATCCTTGATTTTCTCCCTTACGAAATGACAATCTATTTCAATATGCTTAGTTCTTTCATGGAAAATGGGATTATGAGCAATCTGCATAGCTACTTTACTGTCGCAATGTAGCTTCACTGGTGTGGTAACAATCACATTTAGCTCCTTTAATACTCTTACTAGCCAAGTGATTTCTGCTACTGCCCTAGCCGTGCTCCTATATTCAGCTTCAGCAGAGTTTTGGCTTACTATATGCTGCTTTTTTGACTTCCAAGAAATAAGAGAGTCACCTAACTTGACCATATACCCAGTTATAGATCTTCTAGTATTAGGACATGCTGCCCAATCCGAGTCACAGAATGCCTCAAGTTCTAGGCTTAGTCTGCTACCAAATAATAATTCTTGACCATGAGAATTCTTGATATATCTGACCATCCTCAAAGGTTGCTTCCCAATGTGACAACTTGGCTTGTTGCATGTGTTGACACCCAATTTTTACCCTCCATGGTGTCAAATTAATCATCGAGTTTTTACTTTTGTTTTAATGATTTTTAAACAATTCAAAAAAAAAAAAATTACGGGGGCGTGAAGCCACGCGCCCCCAGTTCTCTTTACTTCTTCTTTTTCAAACGCTCGATCCCCTTTTCCCCATTTCCCATCTTCTTCTCCATGAACGAACCATCCACCCCCAATCCCTTTCCCTCCTTTTTCCATCACGCTCATCTCCTTCTCCCTCACCCTCACACGCGCACACTCTTCCCCTCTCATCCCCGACCATCATCATCTCCCTTCCCTTTCTTCTTCGCAGAAAACCAGCAAAGACCAAAGAACCAAAACCAATGCCACCTACACGATAGCTTCCTTTTTCTTTCTCAACGTTCAACTCAATCTCTCCTTTTTAGTCAACTTTTATTCCGCAATTGACGGATCGAAAGTTGAAACACAATGATTTTCCATGGTTTGAATTTTGAAATCCATAGTCGATTCCATCCTGTTCTTGACCGTTTTCCCTCTTATTTGCTCTAATTCGGGGCTATATAATCCCCTTCTTCTTTGTCTTGAAAAGGGGGCGGCAAAGGAAATCCAAAAGAGCAGCAGCAATCGAATCGAAAAACCCTAGCAGAAACTTGACTAATTTTCATACCCATCGAAATCCCATGAAAAATCGAACAAAAGCTTAGGGGCGAACGAAATCCGAAGGGACGACGGATTTAGATTCAAAAGAACCCATAAGAGCAAACAGTGTTGATAGAAATTTCTGATGTCAAATTCATCAATTTGAAGAGTTTTGAAACCAGAAGTTTTGATTTTAAGGTCAAGGAGTATTGAACCAAACTTGGTGGTGTCTAAATTCGCTGTTTAAGCTCGTCGTCGTCCCAGTTCGCTGCTCCGACAAAGGTAATATCCCAATCTTCATCTCATTTCAAGTCTTTCATATAATGTGTCTGAATGTGAATGTTGTAGCTGTCATATTTGTATGTTGTTTGTCTTGACTAGAAATTCCCTGTCATGACGAGTTGATGTTGTAGTGCCGTTGTTGTTTGGTCGTTGATGTCACGACCCAACCCAGGGACCGTGATTAGTGCCGATTGGGCACCCAGACAAACACTAAACCGGATTTCCAACTAT
>JAPFFP010000099.1:3748542-3766688 GCA_026153255.1 Solanum medicagineum
TTTTTATAGAACAACGCAAATCAAGTAATTATATAGTCTCAAATAAGCCACTACAAGTAGTATGATGAGATGATATGGTGATATTGTATAAATAGTATATACTATATATAGATGATATATATGAGAGATGTATATACATCACATAAAATAAAGTGTATATTGTATATGCTTTTTGTTTAATCCCACCAACTCGAATCTCCTCTGACAATCCCAAAATTTAGATCAATGTTTTTTTCAATTGTATTTTAACATATTATTCACTCGAAAATAATTAAGATTGCAATATGTTATTTTTAAAGTCGAACAATAAGCTTTGAACATGGAAGAAGAAAGGAAGGAAGAAGGAAAGCAGCGAACAAATAAGGAGGAAGAAGGAACGCAGCCACTAATTTCTGGAAGAAGAACAAAGAAGGACGAGAAGCAGAGGAGAACGAAATATAAAATAAGGAGGAAAATATAAAGCTACATGACCGTTTATAGTAATAAAGCAAAAATTGGGCCAAAATTTTTTATAGGTGGGTTTAAATCAATCGCATATAAAGAGTTAATTATCATTTTTTTCTATCTTTTTAAAAAATATGGCAATTGGGATACATTAATTCACTAACCCAGATATATTAATTCAGTTCTAGATATAAAAATTAGAATTTTTAAATACCAACTAGTAACGTTTAAAGCATGATATATTGAATATAGATGTAATTTAAAAATCAAAATTAATGTATCTAGATTATTGAATTAAAATAATTTTAAAAAAAAGTAAATAAAGGAGTATAATTGAGTAATTTTTTTTACCAATGACTAAAGGGTCTTTTTGTTTAGTTTACCCTTATTTAGAAGGGTAAAAATTAAAGTCTATATTCATTTATCATCTAATCTGTCAAATATGATCGAATTGCTCATTCATTACCATTTAGCCAAATATAAAACCATTATAACTCGTTTATTATCAAATATAATATATATGACACCTCTATCCACGTACACCCAAATCCTTTTATAATGTTTAGTTATTATAGCAGCAATTCACTACAATAGTTTTTGTAAAAAAACAATCAATTTCTCATCTTATTTTCCACTTTTCTATAGTAACATTCTATCTCTAACAAAAATTATATTACATTCTTTATAAAATTACTCCTCTATATAACTATACTCATATATTGATAAAAGAAAATACGTTGCGCATATTGGTTTCTTTTCCACATTTGCCACAAAAAATTAAACCTTTCTATGTTTGATAATCAGAAACGGAAAAAAAAAACCTACTGTATATATTTAATCGTATATGTATATTAATTATTTAATGATGAGAATAATTTTTTCTTTACAATATCCTAGTCCTCAAGCCCTATTTTTTTTTTCCCTTTTACGTATCCTAGAATCCCTTTCACCACACCATCACATAAGCTAATCAACCATATACCATTGATCAAGACTTTGAGAAACAACCTCTCTGCTTCTAGGAGGTAGTAGTAAAGTCTGCGTACATTCTATATTTTCCAGACTCTACTTGTGAGATTCTACTGGCTATGTTATTGTTGTTGTATGATCATTCCTTTGCAGGATTGTGGACAAAACTTTGAATTTGGAATCACCCTTAATGGATGAAAAAATTAAAATTCTTTTTGTTTCATTGCAAATGCCTATGTATCCCACTTAAGATGGTTTTTTTCACCCTTTTCTTTTTCTTTTTCTTTATGTTTATATCCTCTTTTAAATTCTACCCCTGACAATAGCGGCACAAGAATAAAGAGGGAGACGAAAGTTTAAAATTTAAATTGTTTGAAATTCCTAAAATTTTGAGAAAGATCAATATTATTTATTTTGCATGATTTGGGGAATTGACATATAATTTTAACTTTAATTTCATTTTTAAGATACAATTCTGTAATGTAT
This sequence comes from Solanum medicagineum, assembly GCA_026153255.1. Classification (NCBI taxonomy): domain Eukaryota; kingdom Viridiplantae; phylum Streptophyta; class Magnoliopsida; order Solanales; family Solanaceae; genus Solanum; species Solanum medicagineum. Next base: position 3,750,442 of record JAPFFP010000099.1, read on the forward strand.
CACCATTTTTGTATCTGAATGACTTATGTATCAAGATGTCACAAATTTGAAGCGATTTTTATAGATTGAGAAAGAGTAGGGATAGAATATAACTTACTCCTTACTGTTAGAATAGGAATATGATTACATAGTTCTATTTAAAATTGGAATAGGAATAGTATGTTCTTTCCTAGTTGGAATTGGATTAGATTGTAGTGTCTATAAATAGGGTCTTTATGTAGTAATGTAAACAGACATGTAAATACACAATCTAATAATATTTTTCCCCATATTTCTCACATTGTATCAGAGCATTCGTGCCGGTGGCTGGTTGGTGTCTTCTTCGTTTCTGTGGGTGTTGTGCGAAAATCAACATCATCACTAGGCTCAGATAGTCCGGAAGACCACAACCCAGCCAGACCCACCGGAAAACATCCCCTCACGTGCTGCCGGTAGTGGTAGTTTTTCGGCTAAATTTACTTTATGCGCCGGCGCGTGTGGCTATTTCCGACAATATTTTTTGTCAATTCTTTTTCTAGCAGGGTCGCCTCTCCATTCCAAGGCTAACTGTGCAATTTTTTCCCAGATCTGATCACCAGAATTATGGTTCCGGCGACTGTTCAGTGTTTCCAGGCACTTTTTTGGCCATTTTTTTCGACCAGTTTTCTTTTGGCTACAACAATTTGATTCTAAAGATGTCTTCTGGGATCGATATGTTTGGCTCCAAAAGTACAGGAATATGAAGCTCTGATCCTATGATCACTTCAGAACCATTAATTGGTAGTTCCAACTACTTAGCATGAGCTTCCTCGGTTGAATTATGGTGCAAAGGTCAAGGTGTTCACAATCACTTAACAACCAATGCTTCTGTGGTAGATGAAAAGAAAAAGGATATTGAGGAATCTGCAACAACCAAAGCACAATGGAATAGGGTTAATGCTCAATTGTGTAGTCTCCTATAGCATTCTATTGATTCCAAGTTGATGCCCTTGCTTCGCCCATTCCAGACATGTTATTCAGTTTGGAAAAAGGCTTTGCAATATATACTTATGATATATCTTGATTTTATGATGTAATATTTCGAATAACCAACTTAAAGAAACATGAATCCGATATGTCTACGTACTTGGGACAAGTGCAGGCAGTCATGTAGGAATTTGAAACATTGATGCCAGTTATTGCGAACGTCACAGCATAACAAGAACACAGACAGACATTATTTTTAGTCCTTACACTTGTTGGACTTCCTACTGATCATGATTTTATGTGTGACAAGATCTTAGCAAGTCCTACTATCCCTACTATGGATCAATTATTCTTTCGTTTGCTTCGTCTTGTTGCGCTGCCCAGTACTAAAGTAGTTTCATCACCCACCATTGACTCCTCTATTCTTGCATCTCAAATTACTGATAAACGAACATCTACTATGGAGAACCGACGAGGAGGAGGCGATTCTGGAAGATCTCGCTCTAAGTGTAGTTATTTTCACAAGGCTGAGCACACTCGTGACATATGTTATACTTCGAATGGTCCAACCCCCAGTTATGATCCTATTGTTATAAAGGAATATAACGAATCCCTTCAAAATCGAGCAACTAAGCAAACTGTTGCTTAGCCTAATGTTTCCTTTGCTCTACCTGACCGATCACCCAATAATGTTCATATTGCTCAAGTCGAGTATGATGAGTTCCTTCAGTATCGAGCAAGTAAGCAATTGTCTCCACAAGCAGCATCGGTTTCTCAACCTATTATTCCTATTGCGGGTAATCCTTTTGCTTGTGTTTCACAGTCTAGTACTCTTGGATCATGGGTTATGGATTCAGGCACTTCTGATCATATTTCTAGTAACAAAATACTTTTGTTTGATATTGTTTATTCACAGTCCCTTCCTGCTTTGGTCAATGGAATCTAGACAAAATCAAAAGGGATTGGAAAAGCCCAACCTTTACCTTCTGTCACCTTAGATTCTGTTCTTTATGTTCTTGGTTCTCCTTTTAATTTGGCATCTGTGACTCATTTGACACGGGAGTTACATTGTGGCATTTATTTTTTTGATGATTTTTTCCTTATGCAAGACTGCAGTACGGGATAGATAACTGGCACAGGACATGAATCACAAGGCCTTTACTATCTTACCTCTCCAAATTCCTTCACAGCATGCTCCATCACAGATACTCTAGACCTAATTCACAAACGTTTGGGACATAGCCTATCTAAACTACAAAAGATGGTGCCTAGTTTGTCTAGTTTATCCTTATTAGATTGTGAGTCGTGTCAACTTGGGAAACACACTCGTGCTACATTTTCATGTAGTACTGAGGGTCGTTCCAAGTCTAGTTTTTCTTTAGTTCATTCTGATATTTGGGGTCCTAGTCGAGTTAGTTCAACCTTAGGATTTCCTTATTTTGTTAGTTTCATTGATGATTATTCAAGATGTACTTGGGTTTTCTTAATGAAAGATCGTTTGGAGTTATTTTCTATATTTAAAAGTTTTTTTGCTGAAATACAAAATCAGTTTGGTGTTTCATTCGTACTCTTCGTAGTGATAATGCGTTAGAATACATGTCCTCTCAATTTCAGGAGTTTGTGACTCACCAAGGAATTATTCACCAAACATCTTGTCCATACACCCCTCAGCAAAATGGTGTGGCAGAACGAAAGAATAGGCATCTAATTGAAACTACTCGCACTCTTCTCATTGAATCCCATGTGCTGCTGCGTTTTTGGGGCGATGTTGTCCTTGCATCTTGTTATTTAATTAATAGAATGCCCTTATCTTCTATTCGAAATTAGGTTCCTTATTCCATACTGTTTCCTTTGTCACATCTCCATTCTATACCTCCTCATGTCTTTTGGAGCACATGCTTTGTTCATAGTAGCTCCAGGAAAAGATAAATTAGCCCTTCATTCTCTCAAATGTGTCTTTTTTGGTTACTCTCGAGTTCAAAAAGGGTATCATTGTTATTCCCCTGATCTTAATCGATATCTTATGTCCGTTGATGTTACATTCTTTGAGTCTCAACCTTACTATACATCCTCTGATTGTCCTGATATCTCTGAGGTCTTACCTCTACCTTAGGTCCCACCTGTATCGACTTTTGAGGAATCTCCAATTGTAGTGCTACCTCTAACAAAACCTACCAAACCTCCACCTCCCTTGACTTATCATTGTCGTCCACGTCCAACACCAATTCCAGATGATTCATGTCATACGCCAGACCCTGCTCCTACTGCGTACTTGCCTGCTCCTAGCCAACCGAGTGCACTTAAAAAAGGTATACGATCCACTCGAAATGCTAACCCACATTATACTTTCTTGAGTTATCATCTTCTCACATCATCCTATTATGCTTTTGTATCGTCTTTGTCCTCTATTTCCATCCCTAAGACTACAAGTGAAGCACTTTCTCATTCGGGATGGAGGTAGGCTATGGTTGATGAGATATCTGCTTTACATACGAGTGGTACTTGGGAACTTGTCCCCCTCCCTGCAGGTAAATCCACTATTGGGTGCTGTTGGGTTTATGCAATAAAAATGGTCCAAATGATCAGGTTGATCGACTTAAGGCTTGTCTTGTTGCAAAAGGATATACTCAGATATTTGGGCTCGATTTTAGTGATACGTTTGCTCCGGTGGCTAAAATGGCATCTGTCCGTATTCTTCTATCTATAGTTGCCATCCGTCATTGGCCTCTTTATCAGTTGGAGTTAAGAATGCCTTTCTACATGGTAATCTTGCGGAAGAAGTCTATATGGAGCAACCACCTGGTTTTGTTGCTCAAGGGGAGTATAGACTTGTATGCCGATTGCGTAAGTCACTCTTTGGTCTAAAACAGTCTCCTCGAGCCTGGTTTGGAAAGTTCACCATAGTAATTCAGGATTTCGGCATGACTCGTAGTGAAGCTGATCACTCTGTATTTTATCGGCATTCTACAACAAATTTATGTATTTATTTAGTTGTTTATATTGATGATATTGTTATCACTGGCAATGATGAAGATGGTATCACTGGTTTGAAGCAACATCTGTTTAAGTATTTCCAAACTAAAGACATTGGCAGTGTAAAGTATTTTCTAGGTATTGAAGTTGCTCAGTCTGGATCAGGTATTGTTATTTCTCAACGCAAGTATGCCTTAGACATTCTTGAGGAGACAGGGATGATTGGGATGTAGACCCATTGACACTCTTATGGATCCGAATGTTAAACTGCTTCCAGGACAGGGGGAGCCACTTAGTAATCCTGAAAGGTATAGATGATTAGTGGGAAAGTTAAATTACCTCACAATGACAAGACCTGACATTTCGTTCCCTGTGAATGTTGTAAGTCAATTTTATAACTTCCCCTTGCGATAGTCATTGGGATGCAGTTGTTCGTATTCTGTGATATATAAAGTCAGCGCCCGAAAAAGGACTACTCTTCGAAGATCGAGGACATGAGCATATCATGGGATATACAGATGCTTGGACAGGATCACCTTCTGATAGGCAGTCTACATTCGGATATTGTGCATTAGTAGGAGGTAATTTGGTGTCGTGGAAGAGCAAGAAACAGAGTGTGGTTGCTCAGTCAAGTGTAGAGGCCGAATATCGAGCAATGGCTACAACAACTTGCGAACTTATCTGGGTTAAACAGTTATTGAGGGAGCTAAAATTTGACGAAGTTAATCAAATGGAACTTGTGTGTGATAATCAAGCGGCCCTTCATATTGCATCAAATCTAGTGTTGCATAAAAGGACCAAGCATATTGAGATTGATTGTCACTTTGTCAGAGAAAAAATACTCTCAAAAGATATTGTTATAAAGTTTGTGAAGTCAAGTCATCAGCTTGCAGATGTCTTCACCAAGTCCCTCAATGGTTCTTGTATTAATTATATTTATAACAAGTTGGGTGCTTATGACTTGTATGCAACAACTTGAGGGGGAGTGTAAGAATAGGAATAGGATTACATAGTCCTATTTAGAATTGGAATAGGAATAGTATGTTCTTTCCTAGTTGGATTTGGATTAGGTTGTAGTGTCTATAAATGGAGTCTTTATATAGTAATGTAAACAGACATGTAAATACACAATCAAATAATATTTTTTCCCATATTTCTCACACTTATATTATGAGATTTATGTAAGTTATACAAAATAAACACCCCTCTATATTCTTGCCAAACTTTTTTTAAGTATCCCTTGTTTGAAGATACTGACTCAAGCTCAACTATGGACCTACATACGACAGAGAAGTTATTAATGTGGGGCGTGACAGCCAGACTACATGAAAATGAACCATTAGAATCAAACGTGTAAAAGAAACGTTGAACATGTTGATGCAAGACAGGTTAAAAATTTAGAAAGAAATGCTAAGCTGCAAGTCTTGCTGTCTTGGAATTAAGACTTTGGGTAGATTAGAAACGACAGTATTATAATAAACAGATAGTATGGTAGAAAGGTTCACTTCCCCTTAACATCTATCAAGGCGTTCCACGTGCCCATTTGTCATTTCAAATTCATAACAATGGGAAACAAGGTAACTTCAAATGCTATTCCAGACAAAAAATATTCACAATTTTATAGAAGCAGTTTCATATAGGAATATTATTGCATGATTTAGTATTAGGACTACTAACAAAAGTAGCCAGGGCAGAAGCAGCAGCACTTTTTACAACAGCAACTACAATCTAACTTTGGACATCTAGGATAAGAACATGTACATGTACATGGGCTACAAGAGGAGCAGCTAAAGCAAGGAGGGCATTTTAAGCAACAGCAATTCCATCTGCAGACAGGCTTGCTGCAGCATTTAGACCGTGGACAGGAGAAACATTGACACTTCGGCATTGAGCAACTAATAGATGGGCAGCAGTTACATAAATTGCAGTTACAGCAGTCTGGCATCTTCATACTAGGACATCGGCACCAGCAACAAATCCAGGAGAGATTGAAACATGAAGATTTACTACAATGTTTAAGAAACTTAAGTCAATAGGAGAAGCCACAACAGTGATTAATTACTTAAGAGCGCTCCTGAAAACTGAATGAGTCTCATATAACCTCCAATAAAAAGAGCAGCAAATTTGTTTAGCTGTTGGCAAGATGCTAATTTAACAAAATGTAGAAATAAAGAAGTCTATGTAAAGATGTAACCTCTTGATTGTCATCCTCCATAAAGATAAAAATAATGCACTTCATCACACCCCAGATTACAAGGAAAAAACATTTCCTATAACACATTTAATGATTGCAGCAATGAAGATGAAGCTAATTTTTCTGTTCTTGATGTAATCTTTCTTTTTCTTTGATAAAGTTCTTAATGTAATCTTTCTTGTAAATAAGAAATGGTGGTATGAGGGCTAGGTTCAAAAATATGCACTATTTATTTATTTATTTATTTATTTATTTTGAGAAAAGGAAAAAATGCACAATTTTTTTTTGATAACTATGGTGTATGGACCAGCTTGCACACACCTTGACTAATATCATGGGATACCTGCCACTTCCCATCAGCAACAGGTACCATTTAACTATCCACCAAAGCTAGAACAGTTGAGAAGAAATCACCTAGTATTTTTGTCTTGGTTGGGATTTAAACCTAAGACCTAAGTTGCTCGGACTCTTCACTTTTGGTGCTGCACCCATGTCAATACGACATGTGTGTGGGTGTGAAATCCATGTCCGATTTGGTCAACCAGCTTCGCATACCTTGACCAAAATCGATGGGGAAAGTTTGGACAATTTTAACGATTTTTGTAATCAATACAAAAGCTAAGGTGAAATTGAAGAAAATGGAATACCTTTTATACAGAAATTTCTATGTCATGCCTTTTTCTTTAATCTCCTTCCATGATTTTCTTCAAGTTCTCCGCATAATATCTCATAATTTAGATTTATCGCTCTATTTTTAGATATTTTGGTTATTTTTACGCAAATCCTCACACCTGTATCCATACATGGATCCATATCTCCAATTCTTAAAATTTAGATCATGAAGGATCCAACCTCTAGATCCGCATCCTTATCGGACACCCACGCTTGAGTCCCAGCAAACTTAGCTTGAGTCTCTTTTTTTAATCAAAAAAGCCTACAACCTCATGGTGCTCAACCCACATCACTGACCACTAGGCCTCACCCTTGGATGCTACAAAAAGATGCACTATAATTGCACAAAACGAACTTACTACTCTTTATATAAATATATATATAAAAAAGTTTCCTCTAGAAAGGGGTTCATCACCAAAACTACATTTCATGAAGCTTATGAGCGAAGGACGGCACAAATATAATCCATAAAAATACGGCTAGTGGCCACAGTGAAGCACAATACCACCAACTTTGTTTGCTACTTGGTATCTATTTTCCTAGCCCCTCTCTCTCTCTGAACATAGAACGCTATTCATTTCTAGCAAGTACCATGACAGTAAAAACTTTAAAATGTGAGAAATAAGAAGCTATGTTGAATCACAGTTGCAGCTAACCTTGGTTACTATTTACTGTCTACTCTTCCAGCATGAGCTATATAAACCCACACAGGTAATACAGCTCTGAACAGTTGTTGTTCAACATTTTGCAAATTGCCTTGCCAAGATGCTAAATTGAGTAGGACCAAGGTAAAATATGTGGAGTGCAAATTCAATGATGCGATGTGATGCATGAGGTAGTCATGGGAGTAAGGCTTTACATAGAAATTACCCCCCAGAGATAGATTCAAATATCTTGGATCTATAATCTAGAGGAGTTAGGAAATCGAATGTGATATCACACACCATATTGGTGCAGCGTGGACGAAGTGGAAGCTTGCTTCTAGAGTCTTGTGGGATAAAAAGGTACCATCAAAACTCAAAGATAAGTTCTATAGAGTGGTTGTTAGACTGACGTTATGTCGAACTGAGTGTCGGCTTGTTAAGAACTTCCATGTCCAGAAGATGCATATTGCACAAATGAGGATATTGAGAGGGATGTGTGGTCATCCTAGGAGTGATAAGATTAAAAAAATGAGGATAATCGAAATAAGGTGGGAGTGGCCTCCATGGTGAAAAAATGAAAAAAGCAAGACTGAGATGGTTTGGACACATGAAGAGAAGATGCATTGATGCACTACTAAGAGGGTGCAAGGAAATCGAAGAGAGGCAGAGATGAGCCGAAGAACATTGGAGACCGGTGATAAGACAAGATATAACGTACCTTCAAGTTAAGAAGACATGACCCAATTAGGTGTGGAGGATACTTTTTAAGGAAGAAGGTTAGTAGTATAGTGTTAGTCTTGCTTAGGGTAGTGGGTGTTTGCAATGACTAATTGTATTATTGTAGTTTGGTTTTTGTTTTGTCTCATTGTTTATTATTGTTTTAAATAATCTATCCTAGTAGGCCAAAGAAGTATTGGGAAGAGGTGATTAAACATGATATAGTACAGTTTCATATTACCGAGGTCATGACTCTAGATAGGCTGGAGTGGACATTGCAAATTAGAATAGAGGAATATGGAGTAGAGGGTGCTTTTCCTTGTGAAGGTTTAGGCTTGTAAGTATCTATCGTAGTACTAGTTGTACCCTAGTATTTCTTGCCATATGTTATTCTATCTAATTATCAGTATTTTATTGTTAGCATTTTTCGTATAAACTTTGTATTGTTTTTTCTTATCAAGGAATATGCTTTTCTTCATTGTTTTCTTTCATTTTACTTGGGTTTGATGCACTTGAACCGAGAGTCTTTTAGAAACAACCCTTCTATCTCCACGAGGTATTGGAAGGTTGCATATTATACCCTCCCCAGACCCTACGAGGTGGGATTACACTGGGTTTGCATTGTTGTTGTTTGTAGTATGTTGTTTATGGTATTTTGATTAACACATGATTTCATTATTGTTTTGGCTACTTTTGCGTTGTTCCTTGTTATTAGCTATATTCTCTTCATTGTCTCCTCCCTTTTATACTGATATTCGTTGCACTTGCGCCGAGGGTTTTTCGAAAACAACCTCTCTACCTCCACGAGGTAGTGATAAGGCCTGCATATATGCTACCCTTCCAAGAACTCATTTGTGGGATTTCACTGGGTATGTAATTGATGCTAAATTTTTATCCATTAAACCTAAAAACATTTCATAGTCATGCATAAAAAGTTTCTGATGTTTTAAGTTATAGTCCTATCATGCAGTTAATGCCAAGATAATCACTCTCTATCACTGTAACTTTTATATGAAGCTCACTCTGATAAATAAACATTGAATCTTGAATAGTAATCATATTTCAAGCTTAGTATGAACCAAAAAAGAAATGCTTAAAACTTAGCATACCAGCACCATTTCCAGAAGCGGCGGGATCTACTACTCTTTTTTATTCTGCTACAAGGGAGAAAAAGCAATGAGAAGCTGTAAAATATAATACTGGAAATACACTTCAAGAAAAAACTTGTGGAAGTGACTGTTAAATACTATCTTACGTTGGTATAAGAGGATCTGAATGTTCCGATACAAATTCTGTCACCCTGCAAAATTTTCAACATCATTCAATATAGAGCTACTTTAAAGGACCATACTTAATTTCACTTCATATAACTTCAGTAGTACAGAGCATGTGGAAATAAATGCACACATAGAAAATATGCACGCTACGTACTCTTTACAGGGTCGAGAAGCGGGATGAAGGCCTTCAATGGATTTCAGTTCTTCCTGCTCAGAAGAATTAGATCAAAATGAGATGAGAGCAAAGTGAAAGTAAGTTCATAGAAAAAAACTCTGGAGCAAGCCTATGTAACTTTTAAAATACTGCACATGCATCACAACAAATTACAAACAAGCTTTATGGTAATTTATGCAATATAATCTCTAGCAAATTGTGAAACAGCAAAATGCACCACATTAAATTGCCACCTGTAACTCCTTTATTCTATTAAGGGAACTAAATGAAATGCTGTCAACAATTTATGCAAGGCCAAACTCAAGGTTATGTTGCGACAATTCTTTATTGATTGTAGCCTGTAGGTTAGTTGAAGATGATCTTACATGACTTCCAGACCAATCTTGGAAGTAATTGTCTTCAAACATATTAGGATTAAATTTTGGAAATGCCTCAAAGAGCCAGGGATAAGTCGAGATAAATAATTATTAAACTCTGAAGTAAGGTTTTTTTGTTTTTCCGTAGATGGATTCATAAGCGACCTGCTTATTAAGCAGTAGGAAGACAACTTCCCGGCCTGATGCAGTATGATATCTCCAAAGTGTGAACATAAATCTAAGACCTTTATCTTTTTCTGTTTTTTTCCGTGTGGATGGGGGGCAGGAAGTCTCCAGTTCCCAAGTACCAGAGCAAAGAAGCACAAAAGTATGGACCAATAAAGAATGAGATTCCAAGGTTTCAATGTTGGGCAGAATTACATGCGCAAGAACTACAAATTCTGGTGAAAGTAAATTAATTGACATTTTGACAATGGAAAAATTACAAGAGCATCTAAACAGGTAAATATTGCATCATGCAACTATCTCAAAGCTTAAAGAACCTGTCTCGATGTGCTAATAACTTATAAGCCAAAAGCCATAAGTTAGGTTTCTTTTTCATGACTTTTGACTTGTTTTTGTAATTTAACTTAAAATAAGTGCTTAAAACCACTTCTTTATTAATCCCAAACACTACAAAACTGCTAAAAGCTATTTGGCTTAAAACACCTCATATAAGCCAATCAAACAGGCTCTAAGTTATTCCTCCACCAGCAAGCACACAACTTGACAAGCAAATGGGCAGGAAGGAAGTCTAAGAGCTCTGTTTAAGAGAATCTTGAAGCATTTTATTCTTTTTAATTGATTCTTCAAATTAGCATGTCAATGCCATACAGTGAATCAATCTAAGTTAAACTGTTCAGGATTCAAATTAGGTACATTATAGTCACTGGTTCAGCATATGGACGTGAGGCAACAGTGAAGATAAGTAAATTGTGGATATACTCCTCAACTTGACATCCCAGCAAAGATTTAACCATGGTAACGTGAGACAAAATCCAAATCAAACAAAGATTCAGCCCTCAACGCAGGTAATAACATGAAAAACTAAAAACAAGGGCCAAGTTAAAAATAGTGTAATATGGAAAGCAAATTACTTTTTTATAAATACTATTGATGTGACAAGCTTTTACCTGAAAAATAGTAGCCTCAGGGTTTACATAGCACAACATTAAACTGATTATAAACAAGAATGACATGACAATTTAAGAAAATTGACACTTATAAACTGACCTCAAGAAGGCCAATTTCTCTCTCAAGCATCTGAACTTTGGCTAATTCTCGACGCTTTCCATACAAATCTGGATACTGAGGAGGTGATTTTGGGCGGGGTGGTGGCACAGATGGCATTGAACCAGCTCCTGCCATTTCCCCCTTTTTCTTTCACTTCCACCAACAGCTTTCTTTCCCTGTTTTCTACATATAAAAGGGTTTCTCCAATTACCCAACTGAGAATCTCAGAAAATACAATATATTTACTAAAAAGTTGCAAATGGGCAAACACCAAAGGACACCCACAGAGTAATAATGTTGATAGTTTCAGACTCTCTAGTACAAAAGTGGTTATGTCTCGCTGACAAATGCAAACTTTATTTTCTTATTTTCACAAATGTACACACACAAGCTGGGACCTCCTCAGTTGGCCAAGAAGTAAAAAACATTAAAAATAAAGAGGAGATTAGGATTTGGAAATGTTGGGGAAGTTGAGCAAGGAAGAGAGAAATAATTACTACTCTATTTTGTACCACGAAAAGAACAGAAAAATGAATAAAGAGGGGATAAATGCTAGTTGAATTTAATCTGTTTCATGCAAAATACCAACTTTTCATTAAATGGGTACCTATTCTATTAAATAAATAAATCAAATACTTTTGGGTTTTATAGTAAGAAAGAATAGAGCTAAAAAGGATGTAATAATTACTCTTCTCCTGCTGTGATGGGACTGTGAAGACAAATCGTCAATGATAATTGATAGTAAAAAGAGGCTGCAACTAGCGTTGTTTTGAAGGACATGTTGTAAATAATTTTTTGTATGTGGGTGGGCTGTGTTTCTGGTATCTATGGTTGCAGTATTTGCAGAGATTAGCAGAGAGTGGGACTGTAGGTTTTGTTGGGAGGGCCGAAAAGCTCAACGTTAAAGGATTCAGACGCACGTGACTATCGACTAGGATAGAGAAAAAACATTTCACTCTTTCACGGTAAATACGCAAATTCTTCCTTACCCTATTTCAACATTTCATCAAACTAATTATTCACTTTATAAGGGAATCTTATGAAATTCTTCATACCCAATTCTCTATTTTACTCTGTAAAAAAGAATCTTCTTTTCACTCTCCAATAATATATTATTTTTCTATTTTATGTGATACTCCTCTCTTTTTTTGGTTCGTCTAAAAATATCCATCTTACTCTAATTAGAAATGATTTATCTTTAAGATTCTCTTTTTACTTTTAATGAAATGATTTTCAGTCACAAAAATATCTAAGAATAATTTTAGACCACAAATATTAAAAATCTTCTTTTTTTCTTAAATATTGTCCCAAGTCAAAGAGTGTCACATAAAATGAGACAAAGGGAATACTAATTTAAAGTACATTGAAGCGTGAGTATCACAACAATATAAAATATCACACATAAAAATAATAAGGAATGAATTATACTAGATGCAATAATATATTCATTTAAATGAAATCACAATATATGCAAAAGTGTATATATTTTTTAAATTTTAGTATATGTGTGTTATTACACGTACGTGTCGAGTCATGATGGCACCTACCATATTCCTTCGACAGATAAGCCAGTTCATAATCCGAAACTTCTAGTAATGGGTGTGAGGCAGAAAAAAAAATCACAATTTAAGAAACTAACAACAAATACAGAGAAGTCAGCAACTAAAAATAATCTATACAACAAAAGATCCCTCTCTGAACCAGGAAGTCATGTGTACAAAGCTACTAAGATAAAAGATGCATGCCCTAATTGGGCCAAAAGTAAGATATATATATATATATATATATACACAAATACAAGGCTAGTCTCAGAAAACAAAAGATAGACCTCAAGTACTGACAAAGACGAAATGATCCAAGAACGAGAAATGCCCACCCAAGTCTCCGGGAATGACCGCTACTAGTTGGATAGATTAATGTCGTGGGCTTGTGCTTAGACCTGCATCACGGAGAAGATATAGAGTGTAGTATGAGTACCAGATAAAAGGTACTTGAAACGACCCCAAAAGTGCCCGCAAATGTGCCTCGAAAGTGCCCAGAATTGTAATTTCCATATATCTCAAAATTTGTGAGTGATATCGAAAATTCGAATTCATATTCTTGTTCATGGGGTCAAATTGAGTGGCAAATGGGTCTAACCACGATTTTTGAGCAAACAAATCGCAATTTTCACTGGAAACCAAGTTCGGTGCATGGCTTTTGGGTCTTGGGCCTAAGTGTTCCCATGCATGAAAATACCTATACTTAACTTTATTTCGCCCTTATATCATTCAAGACATTCTCAAATACTCACTCAAACACTTAGCCAATATTTCATCTCCAATTTCAAGTCTCAAAAACTCATTCGGATCTTAAGGTTCTCATTCAAGCTTCAAGTCTCTATCTCCAATCTTCTTCAAGAATTCTCCCAAAGTTAAGGTATGTGGGTTTATTTCATGGGTTCCTTTCACCCATGGTGCCCAAGCTCTCTTTTACCTAAAATTGCATGATTTAAAGTTGATTTACTCATAGGTCTTATCCATTATGAATTTCACCACACACTATGTTGGGGTTTCATGAAATTATGGCTGTTTTAGCATGTCTTGAGCCATGAATCTAAGATCTATTATGAGATTTGATGAAGGGTGTTGATGTATATTGTTTGAGGGTGTTACCAAGTATCTATTGATGATTTTACATTGAATTTTCTAGCATGATTTCACTCTTGAATTGCATGGATTTACCCTAGTACTACACACCCGCCAAGTGTTTGATAAAATGTCTGGATTAGGATTTCTTGAGGAATTGAAGGTCCAATGCATGTCTTATGAGTTGAATGACTATATGAAGATGAAAATAATGTATCTATATGATATTTTCTCTATAATGTTGGGAAATGACCAAGCCTCACTCGGGGTTGTAGGCCCGAGTAACCTTTTTGAGAGGTTGGTACCTCGATCACCTCGCTCAGGTTGTGGTAGGCTTGTGCAACCATGTCGAGGGGTTTGTACATTGATAACCATGTTGGGGGTTTTGTACCTCATCAACCTATTGAGAGATTTGTACCTCATTCGCCTCTCCAAGGGGGTGGTAGGCCTTGGATATGCATTGATAATGGTCTCTCCTTGCACAAGTATTATGTTCTATGTAAGTATGGTTTTACTTCAAGCATCATTCATACATGTCATATTATTATATGCTTACCCATTGCCTATGTTATGATTTTGGTTATGGTGCTTATCACTTGTTGCATTGCATCCTATATACTTAGTACATTCAAACGTACCAATGCACACTGTATGTCTACATGATGTCATCATGTAGGAACTGGAAGCCTGCTTGATCATCCTCCTCCACGAGAGTAGTACGTCTTCTCTCAAGCTCTTTGGTGAGTCCTCCATTTTGGGGACGATGCTTATGACCTCATGCTATGTTCTAAGACTATCTTTCTTTTATGTATATGTTGACTATAAGAGTGAGCTCAGTTGCTTGTCTTGGCCCCCACTCTTATCTATGTAGTAGAGATGTTTTTGGATATGTCATGGCAATGTTATAAGCTTTGACTCTCTCTTGACTCTTGCATTTTATGATATGGAAGATGTCCCTTAGCCTTGATTATCCCTATTTACTATCTCTTGTTGTATTTTATTGCTTCCGCGACGAAGGATGTGTAATCAAATATTAAGAGGCTTGCTTGGGGTCCCTTCGAGTTCCCCATCTGCTGTGTCACGTCTAAGGCCTAGGCTTGGGTTATGACAAATTTGGTATCAGAGCACTAGGTTGTTAGGTCCTCGACATCTAACACACTCCGTCTATTAGAGTCTTGTTCATGGATATGTTGTGCACCACAACTATGAGCTAGTGGCTATGAGGCATTTAGGAAATGTTTCCCTTCTTCTTACTCTATGTCATGCTATAGAAGTTGAAGTAAGGTTTTCCCCCTAACGGTTGTCCTTTGCTATGCTAGATCATGCCTAACACGGGAGGAAGAAGAGCCCGCACACCGAAGGAGCAACCGGCTAATAGAGAGCTTCAAGACGCTCTCACTTTGCTTGCATAAGTTGTGGCTAATCAAGCCAACCAAGGGGCCCAAGCCCCTCATGCTCCTACACCGACATCTTGGGTGAGAGATTTCATGAGGATGAATCCTCTGGAGTTCCATAGGTCAAAGGTGAGTGAGGACCCTCAAGAGTTCATTGATGAGGTTTACAAGATGTTGGCTATCATGGGGGTGAGGTCGGAGGATAAGGTGGAGTTGGCGGCCTACAAACTCAAAAGGATAGCACAAATATGGTATAATCAATGGAAAAAGGAGAAAAGGGTCGACAATGTGCTACTTTGGGAGGCGTTCAAGGCGGCTTTCCTTAATTGGTTCTTTCCTCTTGAGTTTAGGGAAGCCAAATTGGTAGAATTTATGAACTTGAGACAAGGGTCTATAAGTGTGAGGGAATATGCCCTCAAGTTCAACCAACTTTCAATATATGCTCCACACTTGATGGTCGACTCAAGATCTATGATGAAAAAATTTTTGATGGGTGTTTCCGACTTAGTGAGTGAGGAGTGCCAGTCTGCCATGTTGATTACTGGCATAGACTTGTCCCATTTGATGACCTAGTCTGAAAAAATGGAGTAGGAAAAGTTGAGGAAGAGAAGGAGTCATGAGGTCAAGAGGACCCGTTTTGAGGGAAAGTTCCATAGTCGAAAGGGTGGTCGGTTCCATCAAGGCCAAGCATTTTCTCATACATTTCATAAGAGGGTTGCCAATGATTTTCCAAGAGCCCAAGGTGTTGGGTATGTGTTTCCTAATGATGGGTGTCCGAAATGTGGTAAAGGTCATAGTGGTCCGTGCTTGAAAGATACTAATGCGTGTTATGGGTGTGGAGAAGTTGGGCATAAGATGTTGGATTGCCCTCGAAATCACGACAAGGGAAAGGAGGTTTGTCCAGAAGGTGCTAATACAGTTCCTTTGGGGAGAGGTGGCTGATAAGATGGTGCCCTAAGGCACAATCGGTTTTATGCTTTACATGGGAGGCAAGGGGTTGATGAGGTATCCAATGTTGTTACTGGTATGTTGAAAATGTT
>JAPFFP010000099.1:3770070-3803810 GCA_026153255.1 Solanum medicagineum
TATCTATTCTGACTACTTGTGATAGAATTTTCCAACTAAAATGATTTTGTGTTGCCCTGTGGTTTATACTATCCTTTTTGCTTTGTTATCCATTATGTACTTGTGCTACTGGCAAATGATTGGAGAAACACGGCATGTTTTGGGAACTATTATAGTTGTGCTCCTAAATGAGCCTTCTAATCTATGATTCAAGATAAATTGTTATTAAGCCACTAGGGGGTTAGGGATGGGAGTGTGACCCTGTTAACGAGGTGAAGGCTATATCTTACGAGCTTCCTCGGCTATCTGTGATG
This sequence comes from Solanum medicagineum, assembly GCA_026153255.1. Classification (NCBI taxonomy): domain Eukaryota; kingdom Viridiplantae; phylum Streptophyta; class Magnoliopsida; order Solanales; family Solanaceae; genus Solanum; species Solanum medicagineum. The sequence continues at coordinate 3,770,364 of JAPFFP010000099.1, forward strand.
AGACACTAGCTATGTGGATTGGTCTTGGGGACGGGTACCCTGTCTTGAGAATTGCACATTATTAGTGGGACGACACATGATCGCCATAGGAGATATCCCTCATGGCAGCTTGGCTACGATGTGATTCTGGTAGGTATCATCCTTCTTATTGTTTAGCCTCTTAGACCTTAGCTTAGGTTACACCGATATTGCCCTATACATTACTTTATATAGAGAAAGGGAATGGTAAGGGCCGAATATGGGCTAGTTCCCTTGTACAGGCATGTGTTCTGACTTGACTTGCACCTGTGTGAGTGTGTATAGCCTATTGCTACTGAGATATATTCTCAGGAGACTGTGCAGTGATTATATGTCGTACTGTGGCCTGATTTTAGTATAGATGTGACTTTGCTAGGTTTGGTTCTCCTAGATACTTATAATATACTGTGATTTCCCATGTTCACTCTAGGCACTTGTAATTGATGTGGTTATGGTATACTGGACTTTGTTGGGCATGATTCTATGGTGATTTGTGATACATATACACTCTGATGTACTATTAATAGTTGTTGTCCGTTGTTCTTTCCATCTAATTGTTGGGTTATTTGTCTTTATCTGAATGAAGTGGTGGATTATGTGGTTCGATGGGGATGATTCTGTCGAAAGCAATTGCATGTTTAGGGGATCTAAATTCGGATAGGCTAGAGAGAGATTGACTGGTACTACACTCCGCGACCGAGATAACACATCCTATAGTTCAAGTCTCTGGTGGCCACGTCCGAGTGTTCGAGACCCTGGCTGACGCTTCCCATAGTCCCATTCTCTAGTGGTCATATCCAAGTATCCGAGATTGGGGTACCAATTTTAAAGGATTTCTAGCACTTACTGTTACTTTGGGCCTGAGGACCCATTGACTACATGTTGAGGCTAGGCCCCATGATTGATATTTTTAGTTAAGACACCGTTGATTATGTTAGGAGGATTCTTTTTCCCGCGGGGGATACATCCCCACTGTTACATTTATTGTCAAATCATCTAGCTTTGGCTAACCACCAGACTCGAGTCCAAGTCAGATGACTAGGGTTTTAAGGCCCCGTGTGATACTGGTTACTAGATGGGTCGAGGGCCTAGTTGATTACCCATGGATCCACACACCTATATATATCCTGATTGTGCGTGGGTGTACCCTCTGGGTTTATGAGAGCTCAAGGGGCATTTAGGCATAGACACTAGGGCCTACACCCATGTACAACCAACCCGTGTTTATGTGATATTGGGAGTTGGATTTTATTATGATTCGGTTGATCAGTTTGTACATGGGTGTACCTTCTGGGCTAATGGGGGCCCAGTTGGTGTACAGGCATAGATACTAGGGCCTTTGCACCCCTGTATTGCATTATGCCTCAATTGAGGACAGTTGTGGTATGAACCTACACAGTTTTTGTCATTCGATATTGATGTTCATCACTTGGGTTGATTCAGTCTATCGTTATCCTTCTTTTCAGTTGGTTCACTTGTGGTTTGAGGGTTTCCTAGGAATGTCTATGCCTTGGTCTGAGTTCGTTCTCCTACACTGCTGCAGTTCTCTATATATTTGGGCTTTATTTATGTTTACTATTTCACTCGGTGGGCCGATGATGCCTATGGGGTGCCTATTTCTAGTACTCACCCCTTATATTTCTATATCTTCCCATGATGTAGGTCTCGGTATGGGCTGTGATTGATGAATTGGTGACGCGCAGGAGACTTCTTTTGGGTGAGCATCAGCAGCTCTGGCTTCGTCGTAGCCTCCTTCTTTTTGATGACTGTCTTTGCTTTCAGACATTGGTCTCATACAATATGATTATGTATCGGTAAGAGCACTCTTGGTTTGTATATTATTATAGTAATAAGATATGTATATGATATGTCCTTGTGTCTATTATAGCTTTATACAGTTAACTTCTAGGTTTTGCGTAGGTTTTGATGACTTATGTTGTTACATTGGTTTTGGTTATGACTAGAGAGCTAAGACAAGTACCCTAGGGTTGGGTAATTGACTTGCCTGCAGGTGGGATCTAATAGGAGTCATCATGAACAGGACCGGGTCATGACAAGTAAATTTTAAATTTACCATGACATGTGCATTTCTCTTTAGTAAATTTCTTATTCACTATTACATTAGTAAATTTCAAATTTATTACTTCAAGAGTAATTCTCATATTTATTTCATCTCAATTTTTCTACCTCTCTCAAAAGGTGAGTCGTGATCCCATCACGATAAAGTGCACATTCATATTGAGAAGTTTTGTTGTATACTATCAGATTCACTTCAAAGAATAGATTTGTATTTATAATACTTATCAAAAAGTTCTCATTTTTCACGAATGGAATAAAATCATGTAGTGTATCAATTTATGATAGTTTTGTACCTAATTCCATGTTCACATACATTACTCAATTACCTGTCTACTTTAAGCAATTCACTGCTATCACATTCACTATTTATTCAACCTTAATCAATAAGAAATAAATATTAAATGATTGAGATGAAAGCTTTACTCCTTTATTAAGGCGAATGAAATTGATCTAATTATCAGCAAGTAGTGCTCATGATCATATTATTTGTTCCAAAATTTTTCAATCGTCAAGTTGCAAGATGATAACAGACAAATGTGAGACTATCTAGATGAAGCATCTATTAGAAGCATGCAATATTTAAACAACACTAGGTGAATAAAAGGTCCACAAATATCCCTATGTATACAAAGCATATCTATTAGAATCATGAAATATCTAAACAACTTACTAGGTGGGTGGAACATGAAATATCTAAACAATCCTTTAGATGCGCGAATAGGTCCACAAATATCTTCATGTATACATTCCAAAAACGTGGGAGACTCAACCTCAACTTTTGTTGATAATGGTCTCATAGTACAAGAAAATTCATTATTTAAAATAATCTTTAGGTTCTTTAATGGTTGTTCATTTGAATTTCTTATAATTTATCTCTTTATTATAAATCCATGGTGTCCCAAACGATCATGTTAAAGTACGATAGTATTAAAATTAATAAGTTTTTGTTTACTATAAAATGTGCCTCATTGCACTAATTCTTGTTCAATACACGCATGTCTTCCCAGAGATATTCTTGGTAATACCAAGATATTCAAGATTCTGAAACATAACAAAATTGTACTCATGAATAGACTTGTAGTCTTTAAGCCTTAGATGCATTCAATCATATCGTACATTTGGATGTATGGCTATCTTCAAGTGGTCATATTTTTGTTTTAGGCTTTTCCACAAATAAGTGGATCCCTAACTGTCAGATACTCAATTTTCAAAATTTTAACAAGATGATGATGCAAGAACATCATAGCTTTAGCAGGTTTTATTTTGATGCTTAATTTTCATTCGTAATAGTATCTCCCAAAAGCCATAGCATCTAAATGGATTTCAAAATCCAACACCCATGAAGAGTAGTTCTTGTTTGAGTTATGAAGGGCAACAAACTCAAGTTTCATAAGATTAGCCATATTAAAAAGAAGAAAAAATAAATAATACCTTAGCCTTCAAACTTAACCTTTACTCTTCAAAACAGTAGAGTTTTATCTGATAACGTGATATGAAACTATATAAAACAATAAAAAGAATAAAGTACGGAGAAGAGTAGGGAATACTTCTTATTCTACTCAAAGGTATTCAGGTATTGAAGAAGGATATTCATATATATATATATATAACAATGAAGGAAAACCCCTTTATTTATAGGAAAAAATTGACTTGGTCCCTAAGTTAGGATTCTTAACTTTTCTCCAAAAAAGATCCACATAATAGACATTCACTATAATACAAATATATTTATAACACAAACACATTATTTTTTAATTATAAATTTTAAATATTACAGTTAAGCACACTATTATTTATTTATAATATTAAATTTTGACACTTACGGGTCATTTGGTAGCTAGTTTGGAGGTGAGTTATAAAGGTAGATATTGCATAAGTAATACTCCAACGACATTTGGCAGTTTGTTAGGAGGTAAGTTACTCATGTATAAAATTAATATGTTATTTGATTTTCAATTTCAAAACTTGGATAACTAATATACGTATAAATTATGAGAGAATCTATATATATCGTTTATGCAAGATAAAAATTGAAATGATTAATACTAAAATAACCAATAACTACATAAAATATAACTACTATATGCATTAACTACTAATACCTGCATAAATCAAATGACAATGATACATAAATTTTCTCATAATTAATTTACGTATAACTAATACCCACATGATTATAACTAGTTACTAGAAAACCCCCAAATACTTATCAACTATTTCTAACAACAAATAAAATTGGCAGGGTGTTCATAATTTGGTTTGGATTGACTATTTATTAAAATCAAGTCAAATCAATTTAATTAAATTTTTAAATTTCTAAAACCAAACCCAAAAAATAATCATCGATTTGATTACTGTCAGTTTGGTTTAATTTTTTTTTTCAGTTTGAAAATAATAAGTGTATTGAGGGCATACTCATCTTAATTGGTGTTATGCATATTGTGGAAAATCAATATAAGCATAATTGACTTTCAGAGTAAAAATGATCATCTCCAATTGTTGTTGCGCATGAACTTAAGATAGGTGCATAGCATGTTGAATCTTGTATGTTGGCAACTGAGAATCTGTACGTCCTAATAACCTCTCTAATGCAATTAGGCTAACTATGTATAATGACACCGAGAAATGGTTGTTGTTTTGATTCGAATTTCACCTTAGCCATTATAGTTGGAGTGCACCTAGCTACTACTCAAGCAAGCTTCAAAGTAAAGAACGAATTTTAGTAATTTATAGTTAAATGTGACTCCAAGCTACTAGTGATTTGTGTTAATAGCTCTAATTTGAAGATTCAAAGAAGAAAAGACAAACCTTTTGAAGTTAAAAATTGAAAAAGATAAAGAGAAGAGTTCTAAGATCACTAAAGTAATAGATTTTCATAGAGTTGGACTTAGGATTTTAATAGTTGGACTAAACTATAAGTATTGGGCTTGAGAAATGGTAACATTGAAGATTTAGATTAATTAAAATTTAACAAAATATTTATATTTCATTTATGAATAATACGTAAGTAATTATAAAATTTATATATTTAATTTCTTGGTTTAGTTTTGTTAGTTTTGCTTGTTTTTTTTTTTTAGTAAAATCAAAATCAAACCAAATAGTATCGATTTTCAAAAGTTAAAATCAAATCTAACCAATCATAATGAAAACCATTTGGGAGGAAGAATAGTAAACAATCCTACCATACGTGGGATAGCAACCGTTATCAAATCAAATATTGATTTTTTTAACCAGATTGATTCAAATTACAAGATATGAACATCCCTACTAAATTGTTAGGTTAACTTCATGGGATAAAAGGATAATTGAAGATAATATTTTTATGGGCTAGTTGGGTTTTTTTGGTTGGACCATGCTGTCTCTTCATCAATCAAATATTTGACTAAAGAGAGTATTACGATTTACAAGTGTTTGGATGTTTTCATAAATTGTTTTGTCTCAACAATCTCTAGTTATTATTTGTAATCTTGGCTGAAATTTGCTTCTACATATCTAGTCACTTCAACACGTTTTCTGTTCCAAGATAAGTAAACATGAAAAGAATACTCATAGCTAATCTGCGTTACATCTTTCATGCAATTCAGGGACAATATGCTAAGACAAGACTAGAGGACCAAAGATTAGATTTCTCAATTTTATCAACAGTTAAAGAGGATTACATAATGTCTAAATGGTTTTGAATTTAATGTCCCTGGCTTATCACAATTATGGACTGACTATTAGCTGTGGGTCAGTGTACGTAGTATTATTATTGGGAAAATTAAGTTCACGCTCCTTTAAAGTAAACTATTACATTCATATATTCATTTACATTTCATGCCCCTATACTATTAAATTTCACCCCTTACAATTAAATTTCGTATGCTGATGTCATGTTGACGTCAGCACCCGCCTTGTATGATATACCAATAGAATACATATATTGACAGGGTATCACAAAGGATTAAGCTCAATTTTATATGATATCGATATGTTATCAATATACCGATAGAGTATCACAAACAATATATTTTTTACTAATTTAGAATATAATAAGTAAGTTTACAACTTTAATAATTTTCTCTTAATTATTTTATTTATTAAAAGAAGAGTTTAAAATTATATGATAATGATAGGATATCAATATATCAACGGAGTATCACAAGATTATATTTTCTACTTATTTAGAATTTAATAAATAGTTTTATAACTTTAATAATTTTCTAGTCCTACACAATACCAATGTGGTATAAATATACCGATGGAGTATCACAATGAATATATTTTCTACTAATTTAAAGTTTAATAATTTTTTTATTTGTTTCTTATTCATTTATTAAAAAAAACAACATTATCTTATATGATACCAATTGAGTATCAATATACCGCCTAGGTATCAGTGAGGATTGAACTCATTCTATATGATATAGGTACGATATATATATAACCGTATATTTCATAGCATTTATGCTGATACCAGAATGATGACAGGGCGAACTAAAAAGGGTAAGAAGGTAAATAGTTTGGAGCATGGATCCATTAAGGATAAATAGTTTGTATTGAGTTTATTAAGAATAAATAATTTCAAATTAAGTTTATTTTATGCACTTCTCCCATTGTTATATACTTCTATCATTTGGAGTAAGTATTTGCTTTATGTTATCAGCAATTTTCTTATATTGCATATTCTCAATGCTATACATATTCTTTTGAGGAAATTTCATAAAACGTGCTAATATAGGTGTTAACTATTCAACGTAACGATAAGTTTTATAGTTACATATTTTGTCCAAGTTTACCTACAGATATAATATATCTAACACACTTGACGAATTTATCTCCCTTGAAACTACGTCTCTAGCTCTACAGATATTATATATCTAACGCACTTGAGGAATTTATCTCCCTTGAAACTATGTCTCTAGCTCTCTTGTCCCTTTCTTTATTCGTATTTGTGTTTCAAAATGTATTTGTTTTTTATAATTTCATGCATATGTATATCCAGTATCAAATACACATTGATGTATTTGCTATATCTGTATCCAGTATCAATTTCATCTAATGTATCCAATATCAATTTAATGTATCAAAAATCAATTTCATCCGGTGTGCCCACTATCAATTTCATAAGTGTATATGATATTAACTTCATCCACTGTAAGTATCAATTTTATGTATTCAATATCAAATATGCCTTGACGTATCCCGTGCACTAACATATTCATTAAATAAATTAAGCAATAAATATGCGCTGATGTATCAAGTGTAATTTTTGTATAAATTTCATATAAGATTCATGTATCCTTACATGAATTTTGACTAAAAGAAAAAGAAGTGGTGTCTCAAGTATAAATATATTATAGAATGTTTACTTAGTTTTGTAATTTTTCCTTCTTTCTATCTTACGAAATATTAGTCTTGAAAGTATTTCAATAAGTATGTTGAGCCCCCCAACCCCTCCAAAATCAAAAACAAAAAAAATTTCATATATATACATACAAATAAAATGTTTATCAAAAAATTAGCCCATATTTTTTTGGTTACAAAAAGTAGCTCATAAAGGTCATGGCTCAAATTAGCTCAAGACTATTAAGCCCTTTTTGCTCAAATAAGCTCAAGGCCGAATTTTACCTTTTTTATTCTTTTTTTCAGTGTTTTTCTTTTAAAAAATTATTTTACTTTTATTTTGCTATGATTTTTATATAAAATAAATAAAATTTTTATTTTATTTTTTCAAAAAAAAATCATCTACTTATTATACAACATTATTTTTATTAAAAAATATTTTATTTTTATTTTATTGTGATTTTATTAATATATAAATCTTTTTAAAAAAAATTATTTTTTCATGTATCAATATTATATACAAAAAAAAATCATTTTTTCATGTATCAACATCATATACATGTGCATAAACGTATATCAATATTGTATAGATAGTTATATAATGTATACCCATTGTATAAGTTATATATAATCATGTATCAATATTATATAAATAGTTTGTGAACGTGTATTGACATTGTATAAATTGTATACAAATTTGTGTCGATATTATATAAATAGGTATGGATGTATCAACATTATATAAATACTGCATAATCACATATCAAATTGTATAAATAATTATGTAATGTTTTGATATCGATATTTATTTGACCATGCATTGTCATCTTAATCTATAACTCCTCTTTAGACAAAATCGTCTTTTCACCATATTTTCTTAAAACTATTTTAATAATATTAAATAGAATAAAAAATAAATAATTTTTTTTTATTATAATGAAATCCACACACTAAGAATCTTTTTTCAATTAAATAAAATAGTTGACAAAAGCTTTCAAATAATAGATACCAAAAAAAATTTATTCAAGAAAAAAAAAGGAAAAGTAATTAATGGAAACTTTGAAGCAGTAATTACCAAAAGAATTTTTTCTTTTCTAAAAAAAACGTGAAAGCCGTATGTATGGCTTTTGTAAAAAAAAGTTTTTTTCCTTATTTTAAGGAAAAAGGAAAAATATTCTTTAAGGAAAAAGGAAAATATATTAATGGTCTTTGGTTTAAAGAAAAGTTCTATTTTTTTTTAGGGAAAAATTGGAGATTGGTTTTTTTCAAATAATAATTTTTAAAAAAATAAAAAAGGGAAGAACGTATTAATTGTTTGAAAAGTTTACCATATCTTAATAAAAGTTATTCTAACTTCACCGTGAATCCTAATTATACGATGAAAAGTTTTGTTTTAAATATAATAAAAATATTATTTTATGTCCTTTTTGATTTATGATTTCTTACTTATATAAAAATATTCTAATTTTAACTTTGATTCATCAATCATTCAATAATCAATGATTCAGCTTATTTTTTCCTTTTTTTTAAAAAAAAAAACCGTGAAAGCCGTATATATGGCTTTTGTAAAAAGAAGTTTTTTCCTTATTTTAAATAAAATGGAAAATGTTCTTTAAGGAAAAAGAAAAATATATTAATGGTCTTTGGTTTAAGAAAAGTTTTATTTTTTTAAGGGAAAATTGGAGATTGGTTTTTTCCAAATAATAATTTTAAAAAAAAAATAAAAAGGGTAGAACGTATTAATTGTTTGAAAAGTTTACCATATCTCAATAAAAATTATTCTAACCTCACCATGAATCCTAATTATACAATGAAAGGTTTTGTCCTAAATATAATAAAATATTATTTTATGTCCTTTTTGATTTACGGCTTCTTTACTTATATAAAAATACTCCAGTTTCAACTTTTGATTTATCAATCATTCAACAATCAACGATTCGGCTTGCATCTTCTTATTTTACATTTTCTCCCGAACTTCAATTTGATTCTCAGGTTTACTTATATCAATCACTTTCTTTGTTTTATTTTCTTTTCCCTTCATAATTGTTATGCTAGCTTAACTTAATTCATTCAAATTATATTATGGCCTCAGATTAGTTAGTTGGGTCTAATAAATTTTCGTTATTTAAAAATTTCTCTTATTTTGCAACTAACATCTCCGTCTATTCACAAGTTTCATTTATTCTCAAGTAAGGTAATACTTCTCCATTTGCTATTCTTTAAATATAGATTTATTATTATTATTATTATTATTATTATTATTATTATTATTATTATTATTATTATTATTATTATTAACAATTTATTTTAGACAATCTTGCAATGGATTTCGAGAAAGACTTCATCAATAAAGTTGTGCCAATTAATACCTTCAAAAAGATAAGATTTTTTTCACCGAAAATAGATTTGATAAAAAAAAATAGTGAAAAAAACTTCCAAAAATAATAGACAATAAAAGGTTTAGTAAAAAGTCCTAAAAATGAAAAAGAACAAAAACATTCCACAAAAATAGGAAATTTTTTCTTCAAAAAATCGTCCAAAAAAAAGTACCTAAAAAATAGGAAAAAACCATTAGAAAGAAAAACCTACTTCCAAAAGACAAAAAAAAATCCAAATAAAAGGAACTTTTTTTCAAAAGATACGTCCAAATAAATAGCAAAAATACAATGTAAGAAACAAAATACTTTACTCCAAATTTTTTTTTAAAAATAAAATAGGTTTATTTGAAAAGACTTCTATTCATAATCAAGGAAATAAATAATATTCTACTTAAAATAGAACAACACATACATAAAAAAAATTAATTGATTTTTTTTCCAATTTTTGTTTGTATATAAAAATAAAAGAATAATCATAATTATTCTTCATCATCTTTCTTTATTTTAACATTAATAATATATAAAAAATTTCTTTTTTTTATTTGCAGTATAATTTAGAGTGATTCTCAACAATTGATTTGCTATGACTCGAAAAACTGATAATAAATGATCAAAAGGTAGACTTTCTTTTTATCATTTAATTTTTTATTTGTTTAGTTTCAAAATTCACTTTTTGATTATGGTTTCTTTATATTTAGAACTCACTTTTGATTATGATTTCTTTTAATTTAGAATTTACTTTTGATTAGGATTTCTTTATATTTAAAATTCACTTTTGATTTAGGACTATTTGATGCAAATAATTAACTAAAATTTTGACTATCAGGTATTTTTTTAATAAAAGAATATAATATAACAAATTTTAAAGAAAAAAATTCAATAACATTATGTCAGAAATATTAAACAACTCCTTTTATATTTATGAATCTTTTGTTACATTAAATTTTGATCAAATAACTATTTAACTTCTAATTATTCCACTCTAAATTATTACTTTATGTATTCTAAAACTATTAATATATCTATACTATAAGTAATTAAATTGATTTTCTCATCTTTGTCGTTTTACAATCTACTAAACTATTGTATCAAATTAATAGTATTTATTAAACTCTTTACATGAATATTGTATTTATTTAATGACAAGTACTATTTATATATAACTTTTATACACACACACACACATTATATTAAAAGTGTGAAGATCCTTAATAATGCTGTTTGAACTTTTTGACCTTTATTAAAGAATCTAACTTTAGACAAAAACATCTCTTCACCATTTTCCTTCAATTATTATACTATTGTTTTAATTATATTATTTTTCGCTTTAGACAAAAACGTCTCTTTGCCATTTTTCTTCAATTATTATACTATTATTTTAATTATATTAAATATTGACTATTATAAACATAATAAATTTAAATGGAGAGGATTTTCTTATTATGATTAAATTCTTATTAAGGAATCTTTTCCTAACTAAAATAGAGTAGATTAAAAAGAAAAATCATAAAGTTTTCCTTTTTTGAAGAATATTTATATAGATAACTAATCAATGTCTGATTGAAAGCCAAAAAATTGAGTATACATCATTTATTAATCAATAATGTCGAAGTCAATATCATTGCTAAATTAATTATATAGCGCTCAAAAGCAAGGAACGTATATATTCTCTACTCTAAAATAAGAATATAATATATAGCGCTCACTTTTTTGATTTCATATTCTTTTCCCTTCTTTTCACTTTTTGAATTTAAAGAAAATAACGAATTCTTATGCCAGCTTAACTTACTTCATTCAAATTATATTATGACCTTAGATTAGTTAGTTGAGTCTAATAAATTTTCGCCATTTAAATTTTTTTTCTTATTTTGTAACTAACATCTCCGTCTATTCACAAGTTTTATCTATTCAGGTAAGTAATATCTTAAGTAAGGTAATATTTGTTCATCTAATAATTTTTTTATATATAAATTTATATCCTATTATTATTTTTTTGGTCAACAATTTATTTTAGACAACCTTGCACTGAATTTTGAGAAGGACTTGATCAATGAAGTTGTGCTAATTAATACCTTAAAAGGATACGATTCTTATAGGATAATAAAATAGACCAATAAAACAATATAAAAGCGGCACCAATGAAGGCACTCTAAAGAGTTTAACATTTGTTGACGAAGAGGTAATAAATATTTATTTTTAATATGTTAACATTACATATATATTTTAGTCGTTAATGATTAATTTTTTTAACAGGACACAAAAGTTAATGCTACTCTTTTCAAAGATCATGTTGTAAAGTGGGACGAAAAAGTGCAACAAGGCAAAGTTTATTACATCATAAATGGACGGTAATAATGTTAATCCGAATTTTCTATCTGTAAAATCGTCTTTTCACCAATTTTCTTTAAATTATTATTTAATTATATTTATAATATTAACTTCTAAACTATATATGGAAAGTAGTCATAAAATAAGGATTTCCTAATCATGAAAAGACTCCTAAATCTCCCTTATTTAATAGACTTCTACGTCTTTCTATTTGAATCAAGAACTTTGTGGCCGTTAAGAAAAAAGTATACTCTTATGACAATATTAAGAATTTTCAAATATTAATATTATTTAATTTAATAATATTGATGTGACACACACCTGCAACGCACATGCGGTACAAACTAATATTATATTAAATGTGTGAAGGCACTTAATAATGTTCCTTGAACTTTTTGCCCTTCTTTAAAAGACTTCGTTTTAGATTAAATTGTCTTTTCACCACCTTTTTAAAATTATTTTATTATTCTTTTAATATTAAATGTAATACAAATTAAATTGAGAACATTTTCTTATTATAGTTAAATTCCTATAAAGAATCTTTTTTCCATCTAAAATTAAATATTATAGTTAAATTCCTATCCGAAGAAGTATTTTTTCTAACTAAAATAGACTTGATTAAAAGAAATAGCCATAACAAACTTTCACATAATAATTAAATTTTAAAAAATCCTTTTAATGTAGTATAGATTATTATTTTTCTTTTTTGGGAAAAACTTTTAGTTTTGATGAAAGGGTTTCTTGCAATGTGCCTATTTTTTCTCATATGTCGACAAAGTCTTTTAGGGGTAGGAAACTTGATATTACTATGTAAAGAAGAAGTCCAATTGGGGTAGGTTTAAAACAAAAAACGACATTATAAATATTAAGTAGGAAAGCATGACGTTTGGGAGACGACACTTTGAGAGTTCTTTTATGCTTGGGAGTTTTTTTAAATTTATTGTTATTATTATTATTAGACATTAACCAATTAAATATCTACTAAGAAATCATAATAATATTTTAAAATTAATTAAAATTTTGCTTTATATTACAGAAAAACTATAATTCTATTTAAGTCACTTTTTGATCAAAATTTACAAGAGACATATCTTCTTCTACTTCAATTTTTTGTTCTTAAATAATAATTTTGATTGATTTTAACTTAAATCCTCTTCTTGAATTTATTAAGATCATTCTTTCCGTCTTCTTTATTTCTTTTAGTAACTAACTTTAAATATTATATATAAACTGTACATAATCAACAATTAACATTTGAATTCTCTTTTTTTAAAATTATTTTTTATGTTTCTTTTTTAGTTGAAATTTCGGGTTGAAAAATTTGACAAAACAGGCATGTTAGTGCCGAAGGAAGTTGAGGAAAAAATTAAGGTCTATCACTTTTCTTTTGTTCTTTATTTGTTTAATTATGACTTTGCTTGGATTATGTTATTTAATTATATTTTAATTTATTATCCATTAGTATTATAGTTGATCTTTAATTAAACTCATTTGTTCAATTCAAAATATAATGTTATTGTTAAGTTGAATCTTTATACGCAAAGCTTTTATTTGAACTATAACTTTAGGGATACAACTTCAATTTGGGGCTCAGTAAATTAAGATTTATTACTTCTCTCTCTCTCCTTGTTTGATCGTGACTTAGTTTCGATTATGTTATTTAAATATATTTTGATATACTATTCATTAGCATTATAATTGATTCTTAATTAAACCTATTTATTGAATTTAAAATATATCCTTATATGTAAGTGTTGAATCTTGATATACAACGCTTTTATTTGAATGTGGAGCTTATATATTTAAGATTATAATCTACTCTTTTAATTTGAGAATCACTAATAAAATTCGAAGACATATCAGGTACATCAATTTCTAACTACAACCATACTTTTTATTGTTAATTCAAAATACAAATTTCATCCGATCAATGAATTCTTAGTCATATCTAAAAACAAATATTAGACATGAAAGTTTAGCAATATAAGTTCATTAGGGAAAAAAAATGATATGTCATAATTATTAATTGAAAAAAGATATAAATATTATATGTGAACTAAATATGCTTAACACTTTCAAAAGTTTTACATGTCTCTTTGGATGAACTTTTTTGTCTTTGACATAGAATATTTAGCGGGTAAAATTATATTAAATTAAACTCCCTTGTGATATTCTCAATTTTGAAAAGGATGTATTTGTCAACTTTTACCCTATTTATATTAATAAAGACTATGTAGAAATAATTTTATATGTAATTTTAAATCACAAGAAATATTGGTGTGATAGATCAAACTGAGAGAAGATTTCCAAAATTCACTGATATAAAAAACAATTAATTTTCCTCGGACTACAATATATCTTATCCATCAACAAGATATAAAGAACCATCAATTTTATTGATTTCTTTGTATTACAATTTTAACTAATCAGTACCTATCTATTTATATTAAACACGTGAAGCCTTAGAAATATGATTTAAATTTTTTGCCCGTCATAGGAATACTTTGCTTTAGACAAAATCATCTTTTCATCATTTTTCTTTAATTATTACTTTTTTAATCTTTAAGGCTCTAAAAATTAAATAAATAGTCTTTATTAAATCTTTTCTGATTTGAATCGAATAGGAATTCCTAATATGTGAAAATTTTAAATTCATTAAGATTTTGCTTATTTTAAATTTTTAAAATTGATTAAGATATTTATATGATCTAGATAAAAAATCTTGATGGCTGAAAGTTTCCTTTAGTTGACCAATCGTCTTTACACTATTTTTCTTCAATTATTATTATGATGAAATTACATATTGACTATTAAAAACATAACAAAAATTATATGAAGAAGGTTTTCTTATTGTGCTATTGTAGTTAAGATCCTAAGTATTTTTTTCAACTAAAATAGACTTGATAATAATAATAATAATAATAATAATAATAATAATAATAATAATAATAAAAAAAATAAAAAAAGAACTTAAAATAATAGAAAAAAAAAGTTTTAAAAAAGTCCAAAAAATAGGCACAAAATGTTCAAAAGAAAATATAGCCAAAAGATTAGGAAAAAATTTTCTACGAACATTTGAATTATTAAATTTATTAGACACTTCTAAATCAATAACTTTTTTTTTAAAAAAATAATTACTTTATTTTAAAAAAAACTTTTGGGCTAGCAGCCCATTTTATTATCTGAAAAAGAGAAGTCCAAGCCCAAAAACGACCCGAAGGCCCATCGAAAACGACAAAAACCCTATAGACTCGGACAATCTAGAAGATGTCCTTTCCTTTCCTAGTTTGAACCCCACAGACCTCTATCTGATATGCCTTCGAGAAGAAGGTTCCTGATGTTTGCTGCTCAATGTGTTCTCGTAATCGTTCTTCTTCATCA
Source organism: Solanum medicagineum (assembly GCA_026153255.1). Lineage (NCBI taxonomy): Eukaryota > Viridiplantae > Streptophyta > Magnoliopsida > Solanales > Solanaceae > Solanum > Solanum medicagineum. The sequence goes on from JAPFFP010000099.1 coordinate 3,785,873, forward strand.
TCTCGTCAGGTATGTGCTACAACTTTCTGCCTTCTACTTGGTGTTGATAACAAAACTTGATTATTGCTTTTTCCAGCTGCGATACTCCACCTTGGAATGGATTCCCAAATGAGCAACGCTTCTCCTTCTCCATGATCGTCAACATGTAAGCTATGTCTTGCATACGTTGCCATCTACCCTTTTTGTTCATCCTTAGTTCAGATGTACTCTTCTTGCAGGAAATAGTGTCGCCCCATTGCAAATTCTGCTTCACCTTGACCATGATGCTATTGACTATTTTTTTGGTGATCTCTACTCCTCTCTTTTGACCCCTATTTGTTAGGATCTTGCAATTGTACATGCGCACCCACTGTTTTGCTTGCTTTTGTTCCCCCATAGATGTAAATATTTTGTACATGCCATATAGTTTAATGTAAAACAACTATGGCTTTTGTGCGCACTCTTAATATAGGGGTCTGACTCTTGTCCATATTTAATATTCTTTTGGTTGCTACTGGTAAGTCTTGGAACTGGCTATATTGTATCTTTCCCTCATGGCTGAATGCCTCTTTTGCAAAATAGTCGGTCAACATGTTGGCTTCCTTGTAAATGTGCACTATTTCTACATAGATGTTTTGTAGGATACTCTATATGTCCTCAATGATGTCTATCAGATCCCAACGTATCCTCCATTCCCTAGTAACCATTTGTTTGAGCACTAGTGAGTCTATCTGTAATTGTACATTAGTCATGCCTTTATTAATGCAGAACTTCATAGCATTTCACATTGCTTTGGCTTCAGCTTCCATATTGGTTGTTGTGCCAATGCTCTGTGCTTCTGCATATATTAAGTTCCCCATAGCATCTGTAAGGCAAAAACCATATGTACTCCATCATGGGTTTCCCCTACTAGCACCATCAATATTGCAAGTGATCCACCCATCCTGCTTAAGTTTCCAAACCACTGGTAGAACATGCAGCTTAGGTCTGTACTTGCTGAAAAACTCAACTATATCCCTCCACTGCCTAGGCAATGTTCTAATCCATGGAAAATTACTAATCACAAACTGGGCTAATGTTTGAGAACATTGGAATTCCATCCAGTTTTGTGAATATTGTTTTCCATGTCTTAGAGCAATTCTTCTCTTCCACAATTGCCAAGTCACAATACCAGGAATTATCCTTATCAGTTGTTGTAGCTTTATTGGTCCTTCAAAGTTCCAACAGCTGTTAACAAGTTGTTGTAAATGTACATCCTCCACTTTGATTCCTGCACAAGTGACAAACTGCTTCCACAGCTTAGAAGCTGATGAAAAGCTATTAGAAATAATGTTGCATTGTTTCCATTTCCTTCTCCTCACAACAATAGCACCTAGAGATAATCTGAATTTTCAGTCTTTTCAGATTGTCATCTGTTACTATTCTCCTCTTCCAGAATCTCCAAAGAAAGAAGGATATTTTTAGTGGCAATCCTTTCATCCATACGTTCTTGGTCCATTCCTTCTTAGCTTTCCTCCTCCTTAATAACTCAAAAATTGATTTAATAGAAAATTGCCAATTTTATCTACCACCCACCAAGCTTTGTCAACACAGTCCCTTCTTGAAAGTGGACTAATGTTTTCAGTAATGAACTGAACCATTTCAAATGAAACACCTCCTGCAATTTACTAGTATTCCACAACCCATTGTCCACATAATCCGTCACTTCCTGCATCCTCTTCCATCACTGCATCCTCTGTGAGAAAATAGAGTGCTCCCAGCTTTGTCTAATTGTCAAACCAAAAATTGGAATTTTCAGCTTTTGCTTGCCACTATATCTCATGCTCTATTTCCTCCCTGATTTGAGTAATATTTTTCCATACCTTTGATGCTCCCAGTGAAGCCACAATCACAGGGTGTTGATTCTTACAGTACTTTATCCACATGAAACGTGCCCATAATAAGGAATTTGATGTCCTAAATGTCCACTACAGTTTTGCTATCAGTGTTCTATTGACATCAAATAATTATTTGAATTCCAGTCCACCTTCAATCTTTGGATAACAAAGATCATCCCAAGCAACCGAATATTTCCCTTTAATACCCCCTGCCCGACTCCACATAAATCTGGGAAACATTTGGTGCATTCTGTTCACAATCCTCTTTGGAGGGTTCATCACTGTCAATAGGTACACAGGCATAGATTGCAAAATATGACTGATCAATATATGCTTTCCACCAAAGGACAACAACTTATTGTGCCAAGATAAAATTCTTCTAGCAATCTTTATCAAAATCTCTTCATAATAACAGCTCTTATCCCTCTCATAGTACACAGGGCATCCAAGGTAAGTGAAAGGAAAATTATCTTGTTTTATCCCTTTCAATCTTCTTAACCTTATGGCCACACCCAAAGGTGTGTTATCATGGAGGAAGAAGGAACTTTTGCTCTTATTGATTTTCTGACCAGATTGTGCTTCATAGTCACCCAGAACCTTCATCATCATTCTGATTGATGCCTTATCTCCCGACCCAAATAGAATTGTATCATCAATATAAGCTAGATGGTTGATCCTTGGACTCCATTTATAAGCCATATCCAATAAAATTAGGATGTTCTTCAGCTTATTTAATTCCCTAGACATCACCTCTGCAACTATTATAAAAAGAGTGGGGGATAAGGGATCTCATTGCTTTAACCCCCTTGTTGATTTAAAGAAACCAAAGGATTTTTCATTAATAACTACAGAGTACCAATTATTGAAGAGCAATCTCTACACCATATCCACTAGCACCTCAAAAAAACCAATTTTTCTTAACACCTTAGTAAGATAAACCCATGACACACTATCCTATGCCTTCTCCATGTCTAGTTTGACCACAACATTAATATTTTTGTTTCTTTTATAAATGTCTCTTATGATCTCTTAGGCCAAGAGGACTTTGTCTGCAATATTCCTACCCTGGATAAAGCCTAACTGATTCTGAGAAATGATCTTAGGTAGCACACCATTGATTCTGCTGTGTATTACCTTAGATACAATCTTGTTGGCAAAACCACTCGAACTAATAGGCCTAAGATCTGCAAACCCCTTTACTATCTCTTTCTTTGGAAGCAGGATCAGATTAGTATGAGTTATAAACCTGGTCAATTCCTGACCACAAAAAAATGCTTTAACTATCGTGGTAATGTCAGTGCCAATGATGTCCCAGCTGTCTTGGTAAAAAGCTCATGTAAACCCATCTAGCCCACAAGCACTAGACCCATTCAAACTAAAAATAGCAATCCTCACTTCTTTCTCATCTGGCAGAGCAATTATTTTTTCATTATCTTCTTCATCCACAATTCTAGGAATGTGTTGTAATATTGAATAGTCCCCTTGATATCCCTCATCTTAGAACTGGTGAGTGAAGAATATGATTACCTTTTCTCCAATAGCTTCTTCTTCAGTTATTGTTTGCCCTTGAGGATTCTGAATCTCTCCTATGTGAAGTTTTCTTCTTCTCCCCTTCACATAAGAATGAAAAAACTTTGTGTTTTTATCTCCATCTTGCATCCATTTTACCCCAGCTTTCTGTTGTTAGAACACTTCTTCATCTTTAAGCCATTTTCTCATATTAACCTCCACCTTTTTAAGCTCCTCTCTATTCCCTAGAGATGGCTGCAACTCAAATTGTAGCTCCTTCACTTTAATTATATCTTCCAGAGTTGCAATCTTTTGAAACATGTTACCAAAAGCTTCCCTGTTCCACCTGATCAATGCTCTTCTTACCCTCTTGAGCTTAGCTTGAAATTCAATAGCCGGAATGCCCAAAAAATCAGCTTTCCAATTTTCTGTAACAATTTTCTTAAATTGATGGTGCTTAATCCAAAACTTTTGGAACCTGAATGGCCTTATATTGATGCCCTCCTGTGACTTACACTCCAATTGAATGGGTGCATGATCTAATCCGTCTCTTATGAGATGCAAAACCTCAGAAGATGGAAAACTTTCCATAAAAGCATCATTGACTAGAACCCTATCCAGCCTTTTAAAAATACAGTCTTTCTCAATTCTACCATTCCACCATGTAAAAGTACTTCCTGAAAAATTAGTCTCCAACAGTGAGCAACTGTTAATGCAGTGTGCAAAGTCCATCACTTTTTGTTTCTCAAAAGGAAGACCCCCAATTTTCATCCTCATTTAATATAACATTGAAATATCCTCCCACAATCCTAGGGACATCTTCAGTTGGTCTCATTCTCATAAGCTCATCCCATAATTCCAATCTTTCATTTACTGTGCATCTGACATATACTAATGTAATAATAAAAGACTTGGCACTCCAAGTGAATCTTACTGTGACCTGCTGTATCGTATCCAATAATACCTATGCATTCTAGTCTTCCTTCCAAAAGTACCATACCTTCCCAGAATTATTCACAGCAACATTTTCAAATCCCAACTTTCTTTTGTATACTTCAATTTGTGTTGGCTCTTGGAAAGGCTCCATGAGCGGAATAAAAGAGTAACATTATCTTCTATGCATGTCCATCAATCTCTCAAAAGCCTTGAGAGTCCTGACTGACCACATATTCCAGAATAACATCGACAATCATTGTAAACTATTGATTTTTAGTTTACTTTTCCTTGTGACAACTTGTAGGGGTATTACAAACTTATCCTTTTTATTGTCACTCCTCAAGACCTCTATCTGTCTAGGGGATAAGTCCCCTTCTCGTGTCACCTGTTGTATGTTATTTTAGACGTCCTCATCTTCTGTTGCCTTCTCCTTCCCTTTAGGTAATGTATTTTCCACTTGTGTGTTCTATTCTGTCGTGTAGTTTGTTTCCCCCATATCTTCCTGTGCATTATTATCTTTGTTTGTTGCCCCCTGGCTTTCCCCAATAAGCTCCACCATCACTCCCATTACCTTATCAGCACCTTTCCCAGAAAAATCTCCTCCTTGTTTACCTGCTGAGGGCCTTTGCACTGCTGAGCTATTAGGAGTTTGATTTCTTTGTTTTTGTCCCACACTTGTGTTGACATTAGCTTTTTTGCCACTACCCGTCATTTTAACCCCCATTGGCTCTTCTCTACTGAATTCTTATTGCTTGTTAAACTGATTGGGCTTTGGCTTCTTTGTCCCACACTGTTACTAGAATTCACTATGTTTACCTGTTTAGCCTTTCCTGACTCCTCCACCTCCATTTGACTTTTGTCCTCCCCCCCCCCCCCCCCCCCCCCCCCCCCCCCCCCCCCCCCCCCCCCCACCCCACCCCAAACCACCAACCCCAACCATATCTTTCTCTATCTTATTTCCACTTGCTGATGCCTGCACCTTCTCCTCCTGATCAACCTTGTTTTTCTGTTTCATTGTTGTTGTGCTCCTCCAGTTTATCCTTTGCCCCCTCCTGAAGGACCCCAAAAGCATTTCGCACACCAACCTATTCCATACTGTTAATATATTGACATTTGTTCCCTTCTTATTATTTCTATTTCTTGGCTCTTCAAATTTGTTGTCCTCATTTTCCCCTACTTGCTCTTCTCCTATTTTTTGGGCTCTTCCTCCTTTTGTGTCTCCCCTTCATCCTTCTTCTCATCATCCTCCCCTTGTTTCTCCTCTGGATAAAGTTCCAGATGAAGCATATAACACTGATTCTCATCATGTCCCTACAATTTGCAAGTAGTACAATATCTTGGCATGTAGTCATATTTGATGGTCACCCATTTCTCCGCTACTTCCCTATTTGGCCTCCTAACTCCAATCTTAATTCTCTTGGGGAATTCTTGCAATAGGTCAACTTCAACTTTCACCCTCGCACAACTTGGTCTTGTTTGGTTTCTGATAGCCATATCCACGTGCAGTGGTTTTTCTACCGCTCTTGCCAGGGAGAAAATTGCTTCTTTACTAAAGAAGTTTATTGGTAGTGATGGAAATGAGATCAAGCCATTGCAGTGGACGTCTCCTATTCGGGGTCAAACAACGGATCCCACTTGGAAGTTCTCATTGGGTATGAGGCATTCCAAAGTGAAATATAGAAAGATAGTTTTGACAGTAGATGCACATAATCCTCCAGTAATGAGGCACTGATTAGTATGTGCCTATTACTTAGCAGTCCAATTTTACACTCCTCTTTTAATTCACATTTTTTTGTGATTATTCTCCTTAATTCATGAAAATCTGGCCACTCGTAAGAGAATTTCCCAATAACTGCATACTCCAAATTCTCGTTAACTATCATTTGATCCACTTCCTCCTGCTCCCAAATAACACGTGTTTCTCCATGTAGGTACGTAATAGGCTTCATAGAGACGATTTTCACCGGTTCCTTCACCTGCTTCAACAAAGATGCGTAAGAAGCACCCATAGTGGGAGGTCCACCTTCAGGCGAAGGTTGACCACTGGCCGGAGCGGCCATGGCCACTGTTGTAGGCAAACTAGGAAAGATCGGCGTATTAGGTTTTTTTTGGTAGAGTCTAAATCAATAACTTTACCTTTTATTTAATAAAAATATTAGTCAAAAGAAGTCCAAAATATATAGATAAAAAATTTCTAATAGCACACTAATTATTATTTTAATAGAATCCTAAAACTTGTATCTGGAATTATAGACAAAATTTATTACTAACACACTAATTTTTTCTTTAAATAGAATCTTAAAATTTTATGATGAGTGTGTATGATGCTTTTTCTTATTGTAGTTAAATTCATAGTATATATATTATAGTGATTAATGATTCGACGTAATGCACACGTGCAATGCGCATAAGAATAAACAAGAAATAATAAAATTGCCCAAAAAATTTTCACAAAAGAAGTGAAGCAATTAAAAAAGAAAAAAAAATAAAAAAGAGCAAATAAAAAAAATTAACATTGACATTTGAAAAAAATATTATGCAATAGATAAATGGAAGGAAAAAAATAAAAGATGTTAATTTATTCACCATCTAAAAAGCAATAAAACAAAAAGCAAAAGAATAGATGCGAAAAATAAGGAAAAAAATAAGGAAAAAAAAAAGGAGAAGAAGGAACGTGGTGGTAGAAGGCCAAATGGCCAATACACAAATGCACAATCAATTTGTAAAACAAATGGCCAAAGATCGTCGAAATTGACCATTTTATCTAATAAAAAAAAGTAGATTATTTTTTGTGTAAATAATTTTGAATGATCTGTGGGTGGGTGTAATTATTTCAACCAAAAAATCTACGTCTACTTGGGCCTGAATGAAAGCGCAGACTTTGGAAGTAAGCTCAGAAAAGTAGTCGTATAATTAGTTCATGTCAAAGACAGAAAAAAAAAAGTTTACATCGTATCTAACAACTTTAAACATAATTAAAAGAAAACAAATGAATCGATCCTTTTTTAGTTGGCATATTATGCGAGAGTTTATTTGACTAACTCTTAAAGTTAAATTGGATTATGTTAATTTGATAAAGAAAAATTAGATATTCAAAAATTATATAAAAATATATATAAGTTGCAATTTTTTCCATATCAATATGATTAAAAAAAAACATAAATTTCATATTATTTTAATCTAGGACAAGTAAAAAGGAAATGAAATGAATATAGTTTTACTTCATAGTAGTATAATTATTTGGCAGATGATTAGGCATTTCATAATATTGTCCCCTGTGAGAAGCAGCAGCAGCATGAGTTTGGAGCATAGGGTACTGATGATGATGAAAGTAATTAGTTGGTGTTACGACTGGCACAAAATAGCACATTGGTTGAGGAGGGTACTGATGATGATCAAACAACATATTCTCATCTCTTATCACTTGATTTTCAACATTATAGTTGTTCTTGTTCATCATTGCTGGAACTAATGGGTGTTGTTGCTGTTGGATTATTTCGAGCTGCAAGCTGCTTTTCCTAATCAAACTCTGCATTACGCATGGCTGGTGAGTTTGCTTTCCAAGATAACTCATCGACTGCATCTCCTCAAACGATATTCTGTGCATTCCCCTCAAGTATTCCATCCTGTTGGAATAGTAAACAATTTTAAGCACCAGCTTAATAATAATGTCTTGTACTGTGAAAATGGAGAGACTACACCTTTGCTTTATAAGCTCAATTTTTGCGTCCAGTGAAGTAGCAATTTGTTTCAATTGGTCACTTATTGTAAAATTGATCATACTTAGCCTCATGGTTCATTTTGTAGACTCCAGTTCTACTTTTCTCGCAACGATAAATCATGGGTCCGGTTGTCATCCGATCGACCTCTATACGACTCGATTAACTTCTGCACCGTCTCCTTTTCGGGCCACACTGTCGCTGCTTCTTCTTCCTCTTTGTCCCCATATATTATCATGACACAAAATTGATAATTCTTCAGCCTTTTTCTCCAAACCTGTTTTCTTTCGCTTTTAATCAGTTTCTGTCAAATTAACAAGTTCTATGTAAAAATATTACAAAAAATGGGGTAATTTAATTAAGTAGTGAGAAATATAAGAAACTTGAGGTACACAATTTCATGATTTTTATGCAAGGGGTTGACTCTAAACCTCAATCTCATATCGTTAGAATGCAACAACATACTCAGTTCCATAAGTGCTTAAAGGCGAGGATTACTGACACAAATACAAATCAACGCACATATAAAAAACAAAAAAGACAGTAAAAACAAACATAACAACTAATTAAAAGGCTTAGGAATAATGGGTAAGTAACAACCAAGAAATATTACTAACAACAACAATAGTTAATTAGTTAATAATTACCTCTTTGTAACTTAAACCTAGACAACCCTTGATTTTTCTGATTCCAGAGAAGGCTGTTTGTTAGTAGCAAACCTGAAAGAAAAGTTTGTTATTACTTATACAATAGTCCAAACATATTTGTTACAAACCAAAAACAGAAAAAATGAGGATTGACAGTCCCAAAAGAAGCAAGAAAGAGAGAAACTGATGGATATATGAAAAAGGGATACCAAATCAGAGAAGGCCAATTTCTTCTCTTTTCTATCTCCTTTTTAGGTATTTTATACTTCCCCTTTTTTAATTTTTACATCGTTATTTTGAAAAGAAAATATACTCTTTCCTTTTTGGTCATATTTTCTCTGTCTTAATTTCGTTTGTTACCGTTTACGTTCTTAAATTGGATTGTGTTTCCGTTAATATCGTTTTGCCTATGCAATCTCCTTTAATTTTGGTACTCATTTTTAGTGTTGATTTAATTTATTACTACTTGGAAAGTACCATGTTTTATATAGTACTACGCGGTAGTTTATTCGAAAGACGGGGAAGGAAAATTGGGATTTCAATCATAATTCATAATAGTAGTTTATGTGGTGAATGCACCCCTTTGTTTGGCCATAAATTTTGAGAGTAGATCCTTGTCTTTTTCAACAAAAAAGTATTTATTTATTAATTTTGATCTGTTTATAAAGTTACTCTTTTGTTTCATATTAACTTAATTTTTGAGGTTTTTTTTTCATTATTCAAAATAATTGAATTGTTTGAAAATTTTTTCATATTTAACCTTTCATGGAACCTATATAAGCCACAAATAGAATAAATTGACACAAATAAACCATAATTTTACAAAGTAATTAAAATAGGCTTAATGTAAAAAAAAAAAAAAGAGAGAGAAGAAATTCTAGTTTTATACAAATTTTCAAACGACATACGTTAAATATGGTAATGTCAGATATTGCTCTAAAACGGAAGAAAACCTTACATTTTATAGACTTACACCTTATAAAGTGGATGAATTTCTAACACTTTATAAAGTCAAATTTTTGCATGACAAATAATGATTTGACGCATCATAAAAACAAATAAAATTATTACGTTATTTATTTTTCTTTTGTTTATCTTTGTCCTCTATTTAAAGATGCTCAAACATGTCACTTAAACATCTTTGGTCCTCATTTTTATTATTTCAATCACAAATAATGTCTTTTGAACCAAAAATTAGAATTTTAATTTATTGGGATGGTGAAATTATACATGATGGAAACACCATTCGTTATAGTTGTCCTCTCAAACACAATGCTAAGTATCCACTTAATGTCTAATATCAAGACTTTCTTTCATCAATTTATAGAAGAATGAGTGTAAATAGTACCCATTACAATTTGATTTTGGTCGAAAAGTATTCAACCTCATTTTTATGACAAAGACAAATAAATTTTGAGGAATAAATTATCTATAATGATGAATCATTGACCGACTTTTTGAAGGCTTCAATCGACTGCATAGATCAAGTTAACTTAATTGTAAAATATTGAGGGGGATCAGCAAGGTGATGGAGAAGAAGTTGTATGGTGGGGATGGGTGCAAGGCGAAGGAGAAAGTAAAATGTTTTGGTAAAGTGAAGAATAATGAGTAAAAATCTTTTATAAATTCTTACACTTTATAAAGTGTAAGTTTTTCTTCCGTTTTACGGCAAAATCTAACATTACTATATTTTACGTCTGTCGTTCGAAAAAATCTATAAAATGTAAAAAAAATTATACTAAGTCTATTTTAGTCACATTCTAAAATCACAGCTTATTTGTGGCTTAAATAAGTTTTAATGTCTATATTTTCTAGGAGAAAATTTACTTTCATAGACAGTAATAGTTGAAAGTATGATTTAAATTATATTCTTAAATATTTTTCTTAATATCTATTCATTACCTCAAAAATAAAATTAATATGAGATAAAGAGAGCATCTTCAAAAAACGACTAAATCAATTTTTATGTCAAATTTCACTTTTACATTTTCCAAATAAAACATATGTCCAAAACATAACTAGAGCCAATCCTCAAAAAGATGATTTTTCAAAAACTCAATTTTCAATTGAATCTGTGATTAAATGTTAGCTTAGTCCTACCCAAGAATCACATGTGACTTTTATCAATTTGTTTTGTTGGGTGACTTGAAAACCAAATCATGGGTTGGAGATGCAAGAGTCCTGTTTGGCTGGAATATATTTTTGTCACAAGAAACAACAAATTAAACTCTACTTGTGGATAACAAGAAAAAAGTTTGACCTTGTAGATATCAAATCTTTGGAAGAATATTGCAAAAACTTTTTTGGGATCAAGATTTATCAATTGCAACAATTTATTTAACTGGTCATGATTTCTAACAATTTAATTCATGCTCATTAGACTTGAGCATTTATATTGGACAAGAAAGAAGATACAATTGCTTTATTTCTGCAAAAATGAGGTAAGAAGATATCAATAAGTAGTCCTATATTCTTTTTCCTTGTATATACATGATGAGATATCTTTCAAATTTGTGTCACAACAATACTCAAAGACAATTTCTACACTGCTAAAAGGAGTATTTGCAACATCTTACACATAATAGTTCCCATAGTTCTGTCCATAAAAAAGGATGAGTTACTGTGCAACTATTTTTCTACTTATAATTAGCTTATACCATTTAGTGAACCATCTCCCATGGCCAGCATTGCCCTGCTTGATAGAAAAACTACATATATGGTCATAAGTCCCAATCCCAACGACTTGCTAGGGCGCATATCATTCCGAGGTAGCACAATGAGTGCCCAAACCAGCGCCAACATTAGAAATCCCATTGTGTAATACAAGCTATCATCTCTTGGAAGCGTATAAGGTTCTGGTCTATTCGACAAGGCTCCAAGAAGCATGGAAATGCCTAAACCAGCAAGGGTGTTGAACATAGGACCTGCATAACATCCTGACATGGCAATCTGCACACCATCTGCACTACTACCTGCTATTGCAACATTTGACATTAAGTCACCCATAGAGTTTCCCCATGCCAAGACGGTTAATGCTAGAATCGACGGATTGACACCAAAGATAACACCAAATGCCACTAGCAGATCCACTAACTCGTTTGCCACGATATAAAACCATATGATACTCATAAAGAAGCCTCCGAAGAGCCATGGAAACAAGAATCTTTTGGGCGGATGATCAGTTGTGGTATGGACAAATGCAACACCTCCAAGTATACCACCAACTACAGCACCAACAACATATGCAGTGGTAGCTGGGCAACTCAAATTGTCCTGAGTATTCCAAAGGAATGCTAAAAGCAGGGGCGCCAAAGAAGCACTAGAAACAGCATACAGTTTTGACCATCTGTCCTCATCAATAATGGGGATTGTTAACCTTCTTGGGAGTATTAATGGTATTTCTAGCAGTGAAAACAACTTGGAGCAAGAAAAAAAAGAAGACTGGTCATCGACATCATCCTGTTCATTCCAACCCCACAAAGCCATTGGACCCTCTGCTGGATTGTCCTTCACAACTTCATCAGAGAAGATTGCCACATTTGAAGACCACATCCAATGTGGCAGCTGAGCTGCTTGTAGCTGCAGCAATCCATCTGCGGATTCCGACCCACCTAAAGAAGAATCATGCTCTCCATCTACACTAGTCGATGTAACCGATAATAACGGAGCAATTAAATCCAACTTCAAACTAGTATCGCGATTTGTAAGCATCTCATTTGCAGCAACAAAACCAGCATACACCAAATATATAGAGATAAAGGCAACAGCACCTAAAACACCCACCTTTCCTAGAATCAAAAAAGCAAGAAGGGAAAGAAGAGCTAGAATAAAGAAACATACATCCCTAATAAAACATTTTTTATCAATCTGTATACTTTGTTCTGCAACACACAAGGATACAGTACCAACAACAACGCAGGTGACAAAAACAGCACCACCAAGAACACTATTCAAACCCACCTGACCAGAATCACTGCCCATAAAAGCAGCAACACTGGCAAACACATCAGGCGCGCCATTCCCTAAAGGAAGAAGAGTAACTCCTGCTACAGTTGGGGGCAATTTCAACAAATTGGATAGCTTTTCAAGACAACAACAGAAGTAATCAGCAGCAGTATTCCCCAATAGATAGAACAAAGAAATCAACCAAATGGCAAGAGTCACATACCCCAAAATACTAAAGCCTTGACAGTCACAGTAAAAGAAGAAGAGATAATTAAAGAAACCCCCTGAATTGCATTGACGATTTGCCTTCAAGTAGTCACATTTTGTACTGTAACCTTTATGCTTATACAACCCTCCACAGTATTTGAAATCCCTGCTTTCACCCAAATAACTCGAAATGGGTTCACCAATTTCCCTTTCTCTTCTAAAAGCACTGATTTTAAAAGATTTCTTGGAAAGTGGAGCATCTTCTCGACGGAACAACAAAATAACCAATACAGACAAACAAAGCCCATTCAAAATTCCACGAAACCTGGACCGCTTTCGACAGTAAAACCCATTCTTTGTTTCCATTTATTGAATTCTTGAAAACCCTCAAAAATTCTCCAACAAAGAAAGTGACTAAATACACAAAAGACAAATCTTGAAAAGAAAAAAGATTTGAAATTTATTAATCATGGTTGGAAAATTGTCAAGTGGGGTTGAAGGAAAATAGGCGGAAGGAATTTTGAGGGTGAAAACTTTTGGTTGGAATAGTTGGGGTGAGGAAGAAAGAAAGAAATGGTAAGAGATGAAGAAGGCAGCAACATTATAGGGAGCCATAGATACTTGACAAGCGGTTGCTTTCTAGAATGACTCCAATGTGTCATTCATGTATAGGTCACACTTCCTTCACCAAGGTTAGGTGATACTTCCCCAATCATACAATCCATAATAATTCACTTTATTCCATAAAATACATTTTTTAGTTTTCGGTTATCTTTTTTTTGATGTAATTATATTTTTCTTACTATTAATTATTTTCTTTTCTGAATTAAATACTAAATATTAAACTAGAAATAATATTGTATCATTGTTTTATCAAATTTAAATATAACAAGTAAAAATGAATGGAGGATCTATATTGTATAATCAAAATTAAATCTCTGTTTCTTTCCTTACATTTCCTTTAGTCTATACCCTATCATATAAATTGAATTTATGAGGCAATAGACATATATTAAAAAAATATTCAAGAACATAATTTGAATCATAATATTCACTATTGCCTTTGTGAAATCATAAATATAACTGTGTAAGTAGTGTAATTTATCTCATAAAAAATATAAATTTTCAATAAATGAAAGGATAAATATAAAATTTCAAACATTCATTTTGAATTTTTAACAATTCAATTATTTTAATAATAAAAAAATACTCCCTCAAAAACTCACATAATATGAAATAAAGGGAGCATTAAGTAAATTATTGTAATATGGCACATCCTTTAAGAAAAATATTTGATTATATAATCGAAATCTATTTTCATTATTATTTTTTTAAATTATTTCAAACTAATCTCCTAAAAAATGTACCGTGGTTAAAAAAATTATTAAATGAATGATAATTTAAAAAAACTTTCAATATCTTTTTAAAATTTTGAAAAATTTATTTATTTTAAATTATAAAAAAAATTAAGCAATCCACTTAATATGGAAGAGGGAGTACTGTTAAATTGAAATTCTTTTATTTTCCTACTTTCTACTAGGACAGACTTTTTTGTGGTTTTCTCTTCTTTTTAAAAAAAGATTTAGGATAGCGTGTCGGTTTGGTAAAGAGTGGGAACAGAACTAAAAAGGTTCCTTCTTTTTTAGGATAATAATAAGAACCGACTGGTTCTTTTACTAAAAAGCGCCTTCTTGTCTAGACGGCAAGATACCCACATCTTTTCCCAAATATTCCATTATAATTTCATTAAACTTGAAATACGTCATAAATTTGCTGTGATTTGCGTATTAATTAAATTTTAACATGTCATTAAATATATTTAATATTAATATTATTTAAAGCTAATGCAAAAAGAATTTGAATTTACAGTGAAAGAAAAATCAACCAAGGATTTGTTTAGGGAAAATTAGATTTATATCCTTTTAAAAGTAAATTATTTACATTCATATACTTTTTTATATTTTGTATCCTCATGCTATTAAAATTTTACCCTCTAATATTAAAATTTGTACGTTGACATCATGCTGACATCAGCATCTACTTGTATGATATACCAATATGGTATACATATACCAACAGGGTATCACAGATGATTAAGTTCAATTTTATATGAATCGATATGGTATAAATATATCGACAGGGTATATAATGAATATATTTTTACTAATTTAGAGTATAATAGTGTTTTCATTTGTTTCTTATTTATTTCTTAAATAAAAAATCCTATATACCAATTGAGCTTATTCTATACGATACCACTATGGTAAATATATACCATCAAAGTATATTTCGTAGTATTTATGCTGATGTCAGCATGATGACAGCACACGAAATAAAAAGAGGTAAGCGGGTAGAAAGGTAAAAAGTTTGGGTAATTGGTACATTAAAAGTAAATAGTTTAGATTTGGTCTATTAAAGTCTATTTTGTGTACTTTTTTCATTTCTTTATATTCATCGGTCCAATAGTTGTTTACTATTGTTTTGACACAAATATTAGAAAGTAGTAAATAACAGAAAGATAATTTTAACAAATCATCCTTTCAATATTCTCTCTTAGATCGTTTTTAGTTGTCAAATTTGCGTCATACACTTACTGAGAAAATAATTGTTGATATAGTAATTATCATTTTCCTCATATTAATTAATAGGGTCTCAAATATATTTATTCATTATATTTTTCAAAGAGATTAACTCAATGACAATAGATTGCGGGTCTAATAGAGGAAAATTGGATTTGTCAAAAATGACAAGTAATAGTAAAAATCAAACTAGAAATCTTTTGACAACTACAAAAGTAAACGTGGTAAATAATAAATATAATATCTTAAAAAATATAATAGAAAAAAAAGTACAAGTAATAATAAAAATAAATTAAAAACTAAATATAAAATTATATCTTAATTTTAAAAATTAATTAATAAATATTATTAAAAAATTTATTTATTAATATAATAGACAAATAATAATCAATGGAGATAATATGAATTAATTAATCTGATGGGACAAGCTCTTTATACTGAATCCTTGAAATGTGTAAAGTTGTGGAGACACTTCGCTTGGAACAAAAAAAAGATAATTTGCTCTGAAGTCAAGTTTTCATACTGCTCTTTGTCAATTTTTATTTCGTGCGGTACTAATTTGACATTGAGTATATTTTAAGAATAACTAAGTAGAATGATAAGTTTAATTTATTACTTTTTTCTATGGAATAAATTCAATGGTTTTAATAAAATATATTAAAGATAATTATTGTTAAAAATGTAAAGTAAATTAAGAACAAATAAATAAAATTATTATAACCAAAAGTAAAGATAATTAGAAAATGTATGAAGGGGAAAAGTGACTATATTAAATGTATGAGGGGAAAAATGGTTGTGTTACTTGAGAAATTTGAGAGAGGCGTGACAAAAGAGCTGTCAATTAGAAACAGGTAACAACTTGATCAAGGCCAAATCAAAATGCTCTACTAATTAAGGGTTTAAATTAAATAGGGGGTGATTTGCAATTTTTAAAAGTTTTAATCTCTTTTTTGTGGGACCCATGAGTGTACTTTCAAATAAAAAATCATTCATCTCTTTTTTCAAAGTAAGAAAAATCTAACGAGAACCAGACTTCTTGTTTGCATCTTCTTCTCTTCAAGGCCTTCATCGCCTCCTCCTTCGTTCGTCCTGTGCTTTGCTCGTCGTCGTTGTCTTCGTCTCCATCTCCATCTCCACCTCCAGTTGTCGTTATTACTGAGGTAAAAGAGAATATTTCTCTATAGTTAGGGTTTTGATATTTATCCGTAGTTAGGTTTTTGATATTTCTCCGTAGTTAGGGTTTTGATATAAAAAGAAAAAGAAGAATATGCATGTGTTTCTTTCTTCAAATATTTCATAGATTGTTCTGTATTTTTCACTTTTCACTCGCTCTAATAATATTGTTCTGTGGTGGTGTTGACATTGATGAATGAAAATCGACTAAAGTTGAGCAATTTAAGCAACTCTTAAACAACTGCTTAAGTAGTTGTAGTTGTATTCATTATTTGTGGTGTATGTTGTGTCGGTGATGAATGAAAATCGACTGAACTTAATAGTTGCAACCTTTGCAGCAACTCTTAAGCAATTGCACAAGTAGTTGTATTTGTATTCATTACTTTGATGGTGTTGATATTGATGAATGAAAATCGACTGAACTTGAGCAATTTAAGCAACTCTTAAACAACTGCTTAAATAGTTGTAGTTGTATTCATTATTGTGGCGGTGGTGTGAGGGTGATGAATGAAAATCGATTGAACTTAATAGTTGCAACTTTTGCAGCAACTTAAGGAACTCTTAAGCAATTGCACAAGAAGTTGTACTTATATTCATTACTGTGGTGGTATTGTGGCACTGCTGACTGAAAATCGGCTGAACTTAATGAAGTTGTAGAAAATCATTTAGTTGCTTAATAAGTTCCAATAATTGAAGTACTTGATAAAACAACTGCTAAACTAGCAACCTTAAGATGTTGTAGTAACTTAAATTAAGTTAGCAATCTAAGAAATCAAAAGTGCAACAACTTAAGCATTTGCTTAAGAGTTGCTGAAAATAATTTTAGCAAGTGGACAACCTTCAACAACAATTGTTACATTTGCTTAAAAATATTTTAGCTATTATGATGTCTGATTTAACATTGTTATAGTTGCTGAACAAAATTCTCAGCAAGTGAGTTGTATGATTTAACAATTATTGAAGTTGTTGAAATTTTTTTTAGCAAATTATTAAGTAATTTAGCAGCTATACTTTTAATTTTTTAAATTGCTACTTAAGTTGTTGTAATAACTTCAGTTATTGATGCATCTTAAATCATTTGCATTTACTGTAGTTTGTTTTTTCTATTTTATTGAAGAATTAGTTATGCTAATTTAGTTTTATTTCATCTGTGTAGATAAAATGACTCGGACAAAAAGACAAAGTGTTTTAGTGCAGGGACGGCAATACGTAACACCTGTAGCTCACTTAGGCAAATCCCACATCGGAAAATGAGGGGGAGTTCCTGGGCTATATGTTGAGGGTCTGGTGTCCAACTTGTGAGGCGCCTTTTGGGGTAAATCCAAAGGGACAAAACCGTGAGGGGGACAGCGACACGTAACGCCCCA
>JAPFFP010000099.1:3815058-3828053 GCA_026153255.1 Solanum medicagineum
CAGGTATACTACATTAAAGTAGTCCCCCTAGCAAAAACAATTACAAGTTGAATATACACTATCAGTCCTTTTTGTCACAGATAGTCTAATATATCACATAAATCCTCTACCTGACCTAGGACTTCCTATTTACAATAGAAATAGTAAAGGGCTAAACAATCATCTTGAAGGTCTGTACGTTGCTCTTCTTGTCCTCAAAACACCTCTAGTTGCTTTCTTTCCGAATGGTCCACCATATGCAGGCTGGGACAATCTTCCATCTCTCCTCCTTTGTTGTAGCATTTCCCACATAGATCCAACAACTGAGGAGTTGTTCTATGTCTTTTGGTTTCACCCAAGTGATCTTCCTGAGGCTGCAAAATATTCTCCATAGCTGGTCTTGCCCACTTACAATGCAAAAAAAGATGGTTGACTGTCTCTGTCTGTTCCTCACACATGTAGCATCTTGAACTCAACTGGAACTTCCTTTTCTTCATATTCTCCTTTGGATCACCTCCCTCGCCAGTAACCATGTAAAAACAGTTTACCTTGTAAGGGATTTTTGTTTTCCAAATCATCTTCCATGGCCAAGCATTCAAACTAACCTCTGAGTGGTAGAGACTCCTGTAAGATGCTCCAACACAGAACACCCCTTTGTTTCCAGGCTTCCATATTACCTTATCCTCACCAGTAGTTAGACTGTTGAATTCAGCCATTGTAGTGTGAAAAACTTCAATGTCCCCCAGCTCCAATCATTTAGATTTCTTCTGAGTTGCAAGTTCCAGCTTGCCCTATCCAAAGTTCTTAAAGGGGCCTCCCAGTGTTGTTGGGCCTCTGCTGATAACAAGGCTCATACTAGCCTCAAATGGTCCTTTTCCCCTCTAATTTTTCTCACGCGCCAAGGCACGTGTCCCCGTATTCAAAAAGCCACCTTCTTTCGAGGTACCCACGTGGTGTAAGGCAAAATCCACTGGTTTTTCCCTAGGGCCAGAGAATGAAGGCCCTTTATCACTGGTACGTGTTCCTCTTCCTCTCTCCATTTTTTCGACGTACAGACAGTCCCCGGTATCTCGCAACATATAGGGATTTTGTAGATGAAACCATCAACTGGAGATCTTTAAATCTCTCGGGACCTTTTTTCTGTCACCCTTGACCTTTATGCAAGCCCAGTGAAGGGGCTTTTTCAGACTGGTTTCTTCCTCCGTCTCTATGAATCTTCCATATTGATTCTTAATTTCTTCAAATATTTTTCGAAACCATAGGTTTAGGGATAAACCCATGGCTCTTATCTATACCCAGTCCCTCGTTAGTTCCGCTGGCCAACATCCAGTGGTGGGAGACCACCAATCTAGGGAGACTTCCATCTTCTTCCAAGCCCATCTCCCCGACATGACATGTTCAGCCGCTCTTTTTTATGGAAGTTCGAACGGAAATAAATTGTCATTCATGGCAAATACATTGACTCCTGTTGTAGATTTCCAAGCGTTGCATGCCCATCTTCTAACATCATTCAAAGGTGGGCTCTCCCAATGAGCTCTGGAATCTACTGACTGAACACCTATATAGGAGATTTGACTTTCCCACCAATGCGCCATTTGTAAATATAATGTGGTCTTCCTTCAAATATACTTCTCCTCCATGGTTTCTACTGTCCATCTGCTACTACGGACTGCCTCTTTGGAGGACATATTTGCTTTTCTCCTCTTGTAGCTTTGGTGCTCTGTCAGTCTGGTAGGCTCATAGATGAAATCAGCTATTTTGTAGGCAATGCTACTCCATCCCCCCTTGTTCGAGAATTCCGGTGTGATGATGATCGATCCATTTTCCCGCTGTATGGCAATGAAGCTGATGTATCTGCCATTTTCATTGTATTTAAGGGTGCCGTAGAATTCCTCAAAGTGGTCTTTCAAGCTCCATCTTTTAATGACGTTCCCCCTAATCTTTGATGCTTCAATAAATATTGAGACCAACCACTTTATAACTTTAATGCTGATTTTCACCTTCCTCATTAAATACCTGTTATATTCCGTCCATTTGTACCAAGATTCCTCTCCTGCTAGCCTGGTGATCTTGTAAGACTTGTAACCTGTGTTGTAGTAAATGCTATTGCTATCTGAAGCTAAAGCTCCGACCATGGTCGCTGGAGTAAAGTTTATTTTAGCTACACTTCAAACTTTTTGTCGGAAAAGTCTATTCTCGACATATGTGTCTGGGAGCATTTTGAAAGATTTATAACATCATAGAAGTTTATGAAAATGGTCTAATTTTAGCTATCAAAAAAAAGGGTATTAGCTACTTCTGTAATGCTTGGAAAATCCTCTTTACATAAGAAATACAAGTATAGTAAGAATGTTTTTTTTCTTTTGAGAAAGAACAGAAGTTTATAACAAGAAGAAATATTGACTCTTAATATTGAATTATCCCATCCTAATTATATACTATCCTTCCTCTCTATAGTAACCAAAACATACAAAAGAGCACAACCTTCTATAACTATTTTCTCCAGTGTCCAATTTGCTCATCCTCCAACTTGGCATTTTCTCTGCTGCTGCTATAGGAAGTGTCCAATTTGCTCATGTTTCAAACGTTTCTCAACATCTTAACATTCACAAAAAACATGGCACTATCAAAAGGAAGGGAAGATCCATGTAAGTACTCATCCCTTACTGAGAAGACTTCTTTTGATAAAGTAAAGAATTTTATTAGCTCTAACTAATAAGACTTATTGCTTCACATATTAACTAATAAAACCCTTGGTCATCCACTTCTCACATTTAATTCTCTAATTTTCAAAAACACTGACTGGTAAAATAAAACATCGATTCCAGCAAGCATCTTATCCTACCAATCTGCAAAAGGAAAGAGAAAATAGAACACAAACTGCAGAATCATCTCCTTTTATAACAATCTTAAATACATAATAAATTAATGAGCATTTAACGAAGATGATAGGAAACAGTATATCCCGATTTAAGTGGTAATCCATGTTCCAGCAGTAAACGAATGCAAAACCAGATACCTGGTCATATATATTCTTGAAGATACAGTTGTCTGCCGAAAAGCAGTTGCAGCCTTAAGTTGCTCCAAGTAACTTGTAACTAGATTAGGATGCTTGCATACATCACATGATTTTTGACATAAAGAATCAGGTACCTACTTTTAAAGACAGCACAAAAATGAAATGATATAAGCCGGTAAAAACAATATCTATCAGTTATTATTTAAAAAGGACTACCAAAAAATCATGACTGAACGTACCATCTCTCCAAAGTTCTCAAGTATCATTTTCCTACGACAACCAGACCCTTCACAATACTCAACCATCTGAACATATATCAGTGGAAAGAAGAATCATGTTAGTTATAATGTTTGAAAAGCTAACCAAAATACTTTGATTTGATTAAAAAAAATTTCAAAAAAAAGTGGGACCTGTTTGAAGTCGTCCAGGGACTTCTTCGAAGATTTATCTTGCAAGCCTGAGAACTCATCCTTATTCCTTTTAGTATTGCTTAAAATAAACTCCTGCAATATGCTTACAAGATGTGACTTATTCAAATTAGGAGCAAGATTGAGAAAGAAAGATTCAAAGGAAAAATCCACCGGTGACAGGTGATTCAACCATTTTCCTACGGTCATCCACTCCATAATACAGTACACTTCTGGAAGGCAACTGATCACGTCCAGCTCTACCGGACTCTTGATAGAAGCCTTCCATTGATTTGGGAATATTGAAGTGACACACCACTCTGACATCCTTTCTATCTATACCCTATAATAATTTTTTTAAAAAGAAAAAAACTGAGTCTGTGTAATCCTCGTCAAGATTTGCAATTTCAAGTTATCCAGCAATATTGAAACAAGATAATGCATACCATTCTGCAAGGGAAGCAAGATCTCAGAAGTTGTTTGTGCCTCAGATGCTCCGTTGTTATCCAGAAATATTAAAATAGAGAAAGGCATGATAGCCCATATCAGGCATTAATGGATAGTATATAGAAATTTGTTTACTTGAATCCATTGCTAAGAGGCTAGTAAAGATCATCTTTTTCTCGAAGAGAACTCTTACCCAAAAGCTACAGTTGCAACAACCACTTGTGTTTTTGAAGAAATCCAGTCATCCAAGACAGAGCTCCGCATTTTTTTGTTCAGCCCAGCATGATATGCTAGTAGTAAGTTAATGTACATTTCAGGAAAAGGTATCATCGACAAAATTGCATAGAATTTAACTGGGACACTCATTACCAGCACATGAAATGCCACTGTTGGTCAGATGGATCGCAAGATCATCACACAACGTACGTTCCAGGCAGTAAATAATAGCACACACATTTCCACAAGATTTTAGTAATTTACACACGTCAGCATATGGATTGTCCAAAAGGTCTTTATAGCGAACTGAAAATAGAGATATATGATCAGGTGTGTTATCGCAACAGCGATGACAGATACAGTTCATACCCCGATTGTTAGAGGTAAGTCCAAAGGCAATAGGACAGTAAAAGGTAATAAGATAGTGATGACTGATATGGTACATAACCTGATTATTCAAAGTGTAATGACTGATATGGTACAGAAGCTGATTAGTTACAGGTAATAGGATACAATGATTTCACCAGAATTAAGTACATATTAATGACCTAGATACTTCATCCGATACACACAGATGCATACAACACACAAAGGAAAATACAGCAAATTAGACTTAACAGAGCATTTGGTCCCATGATTTAAACCAAAAGCTACAGAATCATAAGAGGCCATGTCGAAGCTATATTTTCTTAGTAATTGTCTTCTTATCTTTACATGCTTTTTCCCTTCACTTTTTAAAAGCCAGAACAGGATCCAAAGAAGGAAGCTAAAAAAATGAATTGGTTACTGCATAATCACAACTATATATTGCTGCAATCTGATCCTCATAGATTTAAGAATTGGCAGTTTAAGAAAAGGATTAGTTACTGGCTGCTCATCAAAATTACATACCACGACTTTTACACTTCATCAAGGAAAAGAGATCCTTAGACCTAACCTTCATAATAGATATTTGGCCGATTGAACGATGATTTCAGGACTAGAGGGTTTTGCAAATTCAATGACTCTATGACATCTTTCTGAACTCTGCAAAGAACGGAAAATGTCCATGAAAATTATCATTTTCTAAATAAGCTGCAGGAATTGTTAACCCAAAAATAGTTAAAGTATATTCAGTGGCACTGGAAAGAAAAAGCCAGAGGGAAGTAAGATCACATACAATCCCTGTTACATTGAAATTGATCTCCATTGACGTGTAAAGTGTAATTCCTTACATCACAAGAAAATTCACAAGCAAACTTACTTTGGGACCGCAGTTGCTGTCAAAGCCAATACTGGTACATTTGGGAAATGACGTCTCAGGGAAGAAAGCTTCCGATAGCTGGGCCTAAATGGGTAGAAAAAATAAACCAAGAGAATTGAGCAAGGATTATATGAATAAACGTACAAAAAAGGAAAATGAAGACAAAAAGTTAAAAGTAGAAAAAATAAAGACAAAGGACAACTCCAATTTACAAAAATTTCAATATAGCTTAAAGGTAGATAGTACAATAGCAAGTAGTAATATCAAGCTAACGAACCTACTTGACAAGAGTATAAATGCACATCATGACAGTAAACCTAGTGTGTCTTGGGATCTGAAGAAGTGAGTTTGTAACTAGAATGCAAGCATCAAGGAAAACACTAGATGATGCGACCATTGTCACTTTTCTTTTCAATACACTTGTAAATGCGAAATTTGAGGATGAGAAAGGAAGAGAGATGTCTCGGGTATCTTTTTATCCATTAGGAGGATTGGAAGGTTGCGGATTAGAGTAGAAAAGGTTAATTGGTAGTGGTACATTCTCTCGCTTTCCTGCAGGATAGGCTTAAGGATAATATATGTACCAGCTTCCTTACCAATAGTACTAGCTCTATTCTCGTAGTCTCTTGTTCTCCGTTTTATGTTACCGCATGTATTTCTTGTTTTTTGATGAAGTAAGATGTTGCATTAGAAAGGCATTAAGAAGATGCAGATTACATACACATTTAACCTAGCTAACTCCTAAGAACAAAAACACCTATTTAATCAGGAGTTAGCCACGAGCAAAAGCACGGTCTCTAAGCCATATTGAGGGAGCTAATTTAACAGGGGATAAATTGCTCCAATGGAAGAGGTTAATAAAGAAAAAGGATTTCAAACTGCTAATTGGAGTTGAGATACCATCAAAACATGTGAGATTCCTTTCATTCCAAATACACCAAAAAATACATGATGGAATCATCTTCAAGGTCTTCTTGATGGGGCTATCAACTTCTCTAAGACTTCAGCTTTCCACTGCTTCTTTGACACTCTGGGGTAGAATCCAGTTGATACCAGCAATTGAATTGAACATATTCCAAAGGGTTGCTGCCACTGGACAGTGTAGAAACAAACGATTCGCTGATTCCAGGCTATTGAGGCACATGAAGCATCTGTTTACTAGCTGAAGTTTCCTCCTAGTTAGGTTGTCCAGGGTTAGGATAGCATTCCTGCGGGTAGTCCAGGTGAAACACTTGATTTTGGGGGGCAGTCGAGTCTTCCAAATCAATTTCCATGTCCACATGTTATTTGTAGAGCACAACTTGTTGTATCCTTCCTTCACTGTGTATATTCCTTTCTCAGAGCTACCCCAGTTTAAGCTGTCGGGCAAGTGAGGGGACATTGAGGATCCTTCTAGAGTTCTGAAAAAGTCAAAGAGCTCATTAAGCTCCCATTCCTGGAGGGGTCCATATTCCATCTTCTCTGTTTTCAGCCACTGAAGAGTCTATATCAGAGGCTATCCCGTAAATACCAGGGTGGGAGACATTAAAAGGTTGATTGTTAAGCCACCTATCTTTCCCAAATTTAACTGAGTTACCGTTTCCAATCCTAAAGGACACCTCTTGGAAGAATTCCTCCCTTTGCTTGTTAATGTACTTCCAAGGTCCAACTCCATAAGGGTCAATACTCTGATTGGTACTCCATTCCTCTTCCCTCCCATATTTGGCATTCACTACCTCTTTCCAAATATTTGTTGGTTCTTGAGCATATCTCCACCACCATTTCATTAATAGACTCTTGTTGTGCTTCTTTAACTCTCTGGTTTCCAGACCTCTGTGCTGCTTTGGCATAATTACTTTTTCCCACTTGACAAGATGGAACTTATGGCCCTCATAGCCCCTTTCCATAATAAAGATCTTCTGATTTTGTCAATTAGAGTTTTTACCTTGGATGGTATTGGGAGCATTGACATGATATATGTGGGGATACTGTCGCTGATGAGAGTCAACCTGCCTCCCATAGAGAGATATTGCATCTTCCACGTTGCTAACCTTCTTTGCATTTCTCAATAATTTCATTCCAAACTCCTGCATCTTTGAACTTTGCTCCCACAGGGAGACCTAGGTATTTCGTTGGAAATGAGCCAATACTACAACGCATAATGCCAGCCAGTTCTTCCAAATTCGGGACCTCATTTCCTTGGTAGATCTTACTCTTTGCCATATTAATATATAGCTCGAAGATTGCTTCAAAAAGAAGTAATATCGGGTTGAGATACCTCAGCTGAGACTTGTCTGTTCCACAAAAAGTAAAGGTATCATCTGCATAGAGCAGGTGAGTCACCGAGACAGAATTGTCTCCATTGTTGCGCACCCTGAACCCTTCAATCCATTGCATTTGCTTTGCCTTGCCTTACATCTTGCTAAGACCTTCCATGGCAAGGATAAATAAGAATGGAGAGAGCGGGTCCCCCTCTAATCCTTTTTTGAGGGGAGAAGAAACCAACTGAGGATCTATTCACTAGAATTGAATATTTGACGGTAGTAATGCTGAATTTGATCCATCTTATCCACCTTTCTCCAAATCCCATACTCCTCAGCATTGATAACAAATAAGACAAATTGAGTTTGTCAAAAGCTTTCTCCACATCTAACTAGCATAGAATCCCAGGAACTCCACTTTTTAGTCTTCCATCTAAAAGTTCATTTGCAATTAAGGTTGCATCAGTAATTGGCCTGTTTTTTAAGAAAGCACTCAGTTCTCCTGATACTAGCTTTCCCATGACTGTCTTTAGCCTCTCAGCTATGGCCTTGGCTATAATCTTGTAGAAAACCGCCTATGAGGCTTATGGGTCTGAAGTCTTTGAGTTCTATTGCACCTGTCTTCTTTGGGATAAGGGCAATAAAAGAGGCATTGCAAGACTACCATGTGGCAGTGTTGATGAAAATGAGAGATAACCCCCATTACGTCAGGTCACAGTGTTTTGGACGGCGAAAGGCGACAAGGCTCTGCACGCCTCGCGGCGAGGCACTCGCCTTTTTGAATTGAGGCACCAATTTATACCAAAATCTTAAAATATTTAATTGCATATATAAATATCCAAAATCTCAATAGCAATAACATATATTAGCAAATATTTCAATTCAAAAAGGCAAAAATTAACACAATTGTATTCTATGTTGCTCGGACTCTTCAAAAATGTCAATGTGTGCGTGTCGGATCCTCCAAAAATAGTGTATTTTCGAAGTATGTGACATGGGTGCGCAACATTTTTGGAGAGTCCGAGCAACTTAGATTGTATTAACAAAGAAGATTACAATTTCTTAAAAAAAATATGGGCACTGGGCAGAAGTCGAAACTGCACTACTGTAGTATTCTGTATTTAAAAACAGAAAAAGAAGCAAATAAGTAAAGAACTGAACTATAACACTGGAGAAGGAAAAAAAAAAGAAGAAAGAAGAAGGAAAAAAGAAAGAAGAAGAGAAGAAGAAGAAGAAGAAACGAAGAACAGAGACGCGAGCTTACCTGAAGAATAGAGTCGCGAGCTTGCTGGAATGCTGGACGAGCTGAAACTGGAACAGAGAGTCGCGTCGCTGAAGAGTGAAGAGAGCCACAGAAGTGAAGAGAAAAGAGAGTCGCGGCTATTATTTTAAACCATTTAATCAGGTCTTTTTTTAAAAAAATTTCGAAAGGCGACGCCTATGCGCCTCGCCTTGCCTAAGGTGCGAGGAGAGCGCCTTTCAAAACACAAGGTCAGGTTTGATTATCCCCCAAGCTTTTTGGTAGAATGCCATAGTAAATCCATCAGGGCCAGGGCTTTTTTCTGGTGCACAAGACATCAAAGTAGCTAACACCTCTTCCTCTTCAAATGGTCTTTCTAACAAATTTCAATGATATGCTGGCTAAACCATGAAAAGATACTCTGGGCCTCCAGCTCTCATTTTCAGTGTACATGTCTTGGTAGAAACTGAGAATTTCAGATTTGATTGTTTCAGTCATCACTAATTTCTCCATCAATCAGCAATTTATCAAGACAGTTGTTTCTCCGGTGGGAGTTTGCTATGGTGTGGAAAAATTTAGTATTCTTGTCTCTTTGAGCCATAAACACCTAGATTTTTGCCTCCAGGACACTTATTCTGCTATTGCTAGCTTTTGAAGCTCATGTTTAAGTGTTACTGACTTCTCCTTCTCAACTTGCGACATGAGTCTGCTTTCAGCTATAGTTTCCAGTAATGTTAGGTCCTCTAAAATTTGTGACTTTCGTGTTTCCAAGTGTCCAAATGTAGCCTTGTTCCAGTTAGAGATGTCTTTCTTGAGTTTCTTCAGTTTTTGTGTGAGAATAAAATTAAGACTCCCCTCAATAGTGTAGTTGTGCCACCATACTTCAACTTTTTCCATAAATCCTTCAGCTTAGAGCCACATATTATCAAACTTAAAATAGGATGGTTTGTCTGTTTTACAACCTTGAAATTTTCATTCCATTCAGAGGATATCAAGAATCTATCTATTCTTGATGCTTGCATAGAATCTCCCCCTCTAGACCAAGTATAATGAGCCCCTTGGAGGGCCAAGTCAACTATACCCAAATTTTGGATGATATCTGAGAATGATTTCATGGCACTACACCTTAGAATGCAAAACCTCTCACTTTCATATCTACAGACATTGAAGTCGCCCCCCCCCCTCCCCCAAAATACCCATTGCTCATCCCATAAGCCTCTGATTGCTGCAAGTTCATTCCACAAATCTTCCCTTTCTGGATTTTTTGAGGTTCGTTGACCCCTGTGAAACACCACCTCAAGTCCTCTTGTGTACTCTCTAGCATATATGAGATAGTGTAGCAACCTTGTTGAATTCCCCTATTTGACCATTGTCTTTTGTCCCACAACACAATGATACCCCCACTCCTACAATGGAGTTCAGGGCTGCCCATTCAACCCATCTGTTCCCCCACACTTGCCTTATCCTCTGAGATGACCAATCCTCAATTTTTGCTTCTTGTAAACACACTATGTCAGCCTCCATTTTTGAATCCTTGATTTGATTGTACTCCTCTTATCTACTTCATTGAGCCCCCAACACGTTCCAACTAAAGATTTTTATCTTCATCCGAAGAAAGCTTTGTAATACCTGCCCCCTGTTTCTTCCCTTTTACCATCAGAGTTCATTCCCCACTTCAACCTCTCCTATTCTAGTGATTGTTTCTTCTTCCCTTTTGCATTATTTTTGTTGGATGATGATTGGTGTTGCTTCTGCTCCTGTCTCCTTTGCTCCATACGCAAGACCATCCATAAAATTTCATGTTCAAACCCCACTACAATGATTCCGAATGCCTTGCATGCTTTGAGCATAACAGATTTAGTCCATCTTGATGTTTCATTGACTGAAGGAGAGCTAATTGGTTGTAAGCTTGAAGATCCCATTTCATGCCACGAGAGCGATCAAGTGTCACCAGACGAGAACTCAACTTCAGAATTGTTCACTGTGTCAGATAGATTCGACATTAATTGTCTGGGGATTTCTGATTTGGAGGCTTCACCCTCATCATCTGCATCGGAAGGATAGTTAAGTGGAAAGTCATCAGTGGTACGAGTTGGCCTTGGTCTGCATTGTCGATGTCGGCAACTAGAGGATCAAACTTGTTTGCATGTAGAACAAGGCTTCTATAAGAGGCACATCGGTCCAAAAATGGCTGTTTTGCTCTCCAACTTTTAGAAAAATTGTTTCTATTGTTGGATTGCAAATTTGAGCCTCTTTTATTATAATAGGACTGGTCCAGATTTTGGCCCACTTCTTTGTCAGCTAATTTGCCCTTCCCCTTATAACTTCTGTTTGCTGTGTCACATGGTGGATCCCATCCCCCTTTTTGACTTCTTTTGTCAGAATTTGAAATAAAGTGACTAGGTTGTCTGTTTTTCAAAAAGCTACTTTCATCATAATTTGAAATAAAGTGGCTTGGTTGTCTGTGCAAAAAGTTTTGGACCTTAGGGTTTACCGACGTCTTTGTTCGTAGACCGGAGGATGTCATTGCCGATATGCTCTTCAACCCTAATTCCACCTCCTTCGACTCTTCTATTGTTACTTCTTCGCTATCATCGCCGACTATTTGAACAACTCAATCCTCCAAAATTGAGATTTTGTAGGTTAGGTTCTTCAGCTTCAGATTTTGTAGGTTAGGTACAAGTATGTCTGAATCTTCCTTCCCCATCTTCTGCAAAGATTTCCTTGCCCCTTTGAACCTTGGTGCATTTGCTCACATACCCATCTCAAATTCTCTTCATCAATTTTAATTTGACTTGTAAATCTTCTGCTGCATTCAATCCACGAGAACCATCTGTCTATCCCCTGAGATTCTTCAATGATCTCAAAGATTTACCCTCTGAGATAAAGAAAAGGTTTTCCTTACCATAATAAAGAGAAGAGAAGGGCTGATTAAGGTGGAGGTTGCCGGAAAAGGTGGGTTCTCCTCTCCTAGGAAGTAGGAGATAGGAAGAGCATTGGGAACTGTGTTCGGGAGATTTTTTATATGTTTTCCTGTCGTACAAGTACCACGTGCATTTCTTGTGCTTCGGTGATAATAATAATTCCTTTTTTATGCTATGTACTGCTTTCCATATTGCATTTATTCGTTGTTGTCACTGGTTTCATTTTCGTCTTCCTTTTTTTTCAAATTTCAAATTGATTTGAAATGCTTTACTCAAGCCGAAGGTCCGCCGAAAACAACCTATATATCTCTACGAGGTACGATAAGGTCTGCGTGTGCTCTTAAAATCAATATTTTGACTTGAACATATGATAATTTTCATAGAAAACTATTATAGTTTACAAGCTCAGAGAAACATTCTTAAAGCCCAAAACATGTCCATGAAATAAACCATGTTTAACCAAAAAGGATAGAAGTGCAGTAAATTAACCACGACCATCAACAACCACGATATATTGAGTCACCTGAAGTCATGGCCCCATGAAGAGATGCAATGTGCCTGGATTTTGTTAAACTAAAATGATATTAACAGACAAATAGTTAGAGAAACTAATGACAAAAGTAAATGGATATAGAGTAAAACCTCATCAATGGCAATGAGATTTAACAATCCCCGGGCGTGAATCTTTGTCAGTTTTGACATAAATCCAGATGTTGCAATTAGTTCTGGTGTCACGTACAGTAACCTTACGGCTGGCTTCCCAGATTCGAGGTCCTCATATATCTAAAGATTCAAAGGACAATGCAATTATATATATGTTAGACCCTCACATTTCCCTCCAAAGTTAGAAATACATTTACAAGCATCTGCCATCACACGTCAAATCATTGATGACTGAACCTCTTCTAGAGCACCTTGTTGGGAAATCTTAATCTGCAAATCTGTTGAAGAAGAAGAAGAAGAAGAAGAAAGAACTTGTGTTCTTCTTTAGAGAGAGGTTAGAGAGAAGGCAGAGAGAATTTTTTTTTTTTCGTAGTAAAACCCAATTAATTAGGTAACCTCCACGGCGACAGAATTATATATATATTATTGATATACGGATATTTACAATTACACAGAATACAAGTATACACGGAGAATAAACAGTAGCACCTAAAATTTGGTTCAGGGCTCCGCTGAATATATTATCAGGCTCCCTACCTTACAATTCTCCCACTTGGAGACTGATACACTCGGCCTCCAAACACACAATACATGTATTCAAAAAAAAATGGTTCCTC
>JAPFFP010000099.1:3834507-3855277 GCA_026153255.1 Solanum medicagineum
TCACCAAAAAAACCTAAAATAGGATTTACACTACATCCCACATTCTTTACTTAACCATCAGAAAAGACTTAACAACACAGAGAATAGAACCCCCCAAAAGAAAAGCACAAAATAAACCCAACAACAAGACTTAAGGTAGAACTCTTACAACAAATAAATCATACCACAAATAGCATGGTTTTCTGGCACCTAATCTTTCATAATGCACAATGGCAATCAACGTGGAAAGAAACTTACCTGATAAAACAGCTTCAATAGCTTCCAATTGCTTCCCCCTGAAATCAGAATGTCCAAAGTGCCATCTCAATAGTTTGACTAAATCTTCCTTCCCAATCACATGCTTCTGACGTCTACAATTACTTTGCAATGGTAATAGTGATTTGTTCATTTCCACCACCAAAGCTGCAAGAACACCCAATGCTTTATTTCAACTAGTCTGATGCAGCAGAATAGTCCCTCAGACCGGCCCAGTCCCAGACACCAACTTATTTAATTTTTAAGAAAATACATATACCTAACATGCCCAAAATTTTAACTTGGAAATAATTCGAATCTTCATATTGAGCAAGAACAAACAGGTCAAAGAAACAACCAGAAAGACATACATAAGCAAGAAAACACGCAATTTGTCAATGACATAGAAAAATTCAAAGAATGCCTAGTAGAAGAACTAGAAAATAGCATTACATTCAAATTCTATATCGATTGAAAAGAAAAAAGCACCAAATCGGAACAAAAATTAATAAAAACCGTGATTTGAACAACGCTACTGAAGTGTAAATGGATGAATTACTTACCGTGAAAAACTCATGCAAAAGAAGCCGAATGGAGGGTTTTGCCGGGAAACCGCAGAGTATAAATGAGATATGAAGAAATTAGAGAATTTGAAGCCACGGGTTTGATTTGTCATTCGGATATCTATCCAGGGGTACTTGAGGCAATTGCTACTTCAGTGAAACTGGCTTTCTCCTCCGAGGCCAAATTGGTCCATTGCGAATAGGCTGCATATGGATTAGTCCCGTTTTAAAGTTTATCGATTTGTAGATATACTAAATCATTATAGAATTATTAAGATTTAATTTATAAAAAAGTAATATAATTAATCAAATATATGATATGTATTTACGTTATACAACTATAGTTTGTAAAAATTACAATTTATAGCTTGTTACTATAGTTAGGGTTTTATTACTATTTTCTCTCTCTTCTCTTCCTCTCTCTCACCTCTCTCCTCTCTCCTCTCTCTGTCTCCAATTTCTTGTTGACATATAATTACAAATGTATACTAGTCGCATATATATAATTATTTTGATAAATATACATAATCAATTCGACAAATATACATATACAATTCGCTTCTCTCCTCCCTCTCTTGATCTCGGTCGCCTCTCTCCTCCCTCCTCTCAATCTTGCTTGCCAAATATACAAATATAGATGTATATTAATTACATATATACAATTATGTGACAGATATACACATATAATTTGACAAATATATATATACAGTTCACCTCTCTCCTCCCTCTTTCAATCTCGCTCGCCTCTCTCCTCCTCTTCAGGTCACATAGTCAAGGTTATATTGTGTAATTATATAATAGTTATATTACTATATTAAGTTTCAAGCCTAGGCTATTTATGAAAGTTCTCCTTGATTTATCGATTATTGATCGTTATTGGTTGAATTATTAGTTTAACTGTTAAGATTAAAAAGAAAATATTTATTGCAAATTACTTATAAATAAGGTGACAAATCAAATGAATTATATGCATGTGTTCACAAATTGCAATTTGTTCAAAATCAAACACTATTACATTGTACAATATTTAATTACATTCAAAATAAGTGATTTTACTCCTACTTCTATTTAATTTGTTGGTTGATGAGCAGTTCTTCTCTCTAATTGTATTCTCTCTTCTTATTTGCAGAAACAGTAGAACATGAAACAAGAAAGATATATCCAAATCCACAGAATTTACCGTGTGCCCTTAAGGAATTTAATTCTCGCACTATACCTAAGGTTATGGATTATTTCCTCTTATGATCAAATAGATAAATGATAAAGAAGTAGCAATACCTCAAACTTTAATAACTCCGGCAAACTCAAAAAATAGCAACGAAATCACACAAAAACTATACTTTATTTTTGAGAAAATATATGCAGAAGAAAGAGAAAAATTAATGTTGAAAATTGAGAGAAAGACTCTCTATTTATAGATAGTAATGGATGCAAACTCACCTGTTCAGAATGATTTTGTTTCTTCAGAATAGGCATGGCATGGCATCTTTTGGGAAAGAAAATGTCTATTCGGAAGGAACAAGTTCTTTTCAAACAGTTTTGCGCTCATCACAACCCAAAATTAGGTATGATGGCACTTGCCTTTAACCCATCGAAACAAGTCAGCCTAAACAGATAATAACAAGATAATGCAAAAGTTGAAGCAATAATATAATCCAAATAACGAAAGACAAGGCATAAGGAACATAATTGTCATGCCTCCAAATCTATAAACACGAATAGACACTTGATGTCATCAAGTCTCGAGCGAACTAACATATAACTTGTGTTTTCCATGCATATAACTATGACAACTACAAAGCGATGATAAGTCCACACAAGCTATATAGATTAGAGCTCAAATTAAGTAGCATCAAAACCTGCATACTAGATTTGGCAATTGAAGCCAAAACTATTAAGAGACAAGATGCAATGAAATTACATACAGTAAGTCTAAAAAGCCTCTATAAGATAGAAAATCTTAACATAGGTTGGGGCAGGGCCCACCTTACTTTGAACTATTATACAATACCAAAATGCATATACTAAAGACTTAGTAAAGCCACGAATTAACTTAGAGCTCACCAAAAACAGTTGAGTGTCGGGTGTCCCTACACTGGAAGTCTACTTGTTGGAGTACTTATACCAACGATATGAATTGCAGCATCCCCCAAAAGGGATGTCAGTATGAAATAATGTACTAAATATATAAAGCAATAACATATGTACAATGAAAACTCAAGTGAAATCAAGTAGCAATATATAAATGCACAAGTCATAATAAAAGACCACCTTTGTTATACTTGTGGAACCATATAAATTACATTCTTTTCTTTACTCTTCAGTTCTTTATAATTTTCTAAGGTGTGTAATACAAATGACCAGCTGATCAATGGTAAAAGAGGATGATCCATGCTAGGCATTTTAACCCTTGAGATGTCATCCTCAAAACTGTATAATTGGGATAGACCCATGCTAGACTTTCGCCCCTTGGTTGCCATCCTTATGCACAAAGTAAGATCGATCCATGCTAGGCTCTTTCTCCTAGGATACTACCACATTGTGTAGACTGTTCCAAGTTATTCTTTAATACTTTGAGGTTGTTACTTTGGTGGTCATGATAATTTTTTAGCCGACAATGATCACTTATGGCAGTATAATAATTCAAGAATCAAATGTAACATTGGCATACTACTTAGGAGTTTAAATGACACAACTAGCATCACGAATGAAAATAGACTCCTCATGTTAGTGCTCAAAAGAGTAAGATTACATATTTACTAACAAACGCACTGACACTATGCAATCTCTACTTGGAATAGCACTTGGAAAGCTCACTTGCGATAGTAATACAAGTACTAAATTTCATGTCAAAGAATATGAAATTGAATAGCCTTATATACCTTGTTGTGCCACCTTGTTATTACTGTAAAGTAACCTTGTTTCTTTCCAAATACTTATCTACAATCAAATAGGTTATAAAACTAGTATTAATAGATAATAAATACATTTAGGCAGTTCACTCACACATACAAATAATACTCGGACAACAAGCCCATAATTATCAAACTAAAGGTGTTCCTTCAACTTCTTCTTCTCTACTTGTATTTGTGGTCATATCCCTTATCATAATACACATAAAATAGTCCCTAAATATCATAATGTAGCAGGAACAATGTGAACTTATGATATCCAATCACTGTTTCAGGAGTTTCTACTAATATTGCATTTTAAATTCAAAAATGAACTAACTGAAGTTAAAGGGGACTCTCTTCCATGGTTGTCCCAACATGTATCAATCACCAGAACACCTTCCAACAATATTTTACACTATGTAAAAGTGACGACTCCGACCTCATTGACATATACACAATTCCCTAAGTAACTCAAGCACAAGAGAGGGAGAAAAGCGTAGTAGCTTATCTTATTTGTTAGGGATTCTTATTCTCTTAACTTATATTCCCCAAGAACTTGAACTCTCCTCCAATCCTAGCTTGATATGAGTGATATTATTCAAAAACCCTAAGGGTTTAATGACTGCTATATGAAGACACGAGGGGGGAAGGAGAGAGCCTTAGAAATAATTTTTTTTCAATGGAAAAAATGGCTGGAAAGAGCTGGTCTCATTCCCTTTTAAAAAGACTTACTTTAGCTGACTTTCTCCTTTATTTTCGTTACTAACTTACTAAGTAATGCACCTACTTGGCCATTTAACTTAGGCCTTTATGGACCTCAATTTATCGAGCCTTTGTTGCTCATTCCTCTTTTTTTCCTTTCACTTGAGTTGGGACAGAATTATCAAGAAGATGATTATTGAAGTTAGGCCACATAAGATGGCCAAACAAGTCTTAGTAAGTGGTGCATCTTCTTGGTTCTTTAGGCTAGTCAAAAAGTATAAGTAGGTGATGCACCTACTAGCTTAGTTAAGTCAAGCAAGCAGCACATTTATTTTATTTCATTTTCTAAATCTTAATCCCCTATGTTGTATCTTAATACTTCACTTTAAGCTTTCAACTCAAATAGAAACCTTATTATCTGATTTGCTTTCAGAATACAACACATTTGATGCCTAAAACAAGGAATTTTGTGAGTTCTTAATATAACTTTTCATGATTTTTATGTGTTTTTGTATTGTTATTGCAGAAAAATTAGGTTGACATGATTTTGGAGAAAAATTGCAAATTTTACTTAAGCACAAGACATATGACCTCACCTACGAGTCGTGGGCCGGTTGACATGCTTTTGGAGAAAAATTGTAAATTTTGCTGAAGCACAAGACATACGAGCTCACCTACGAGTCGTAGCCAAAGCTATGAGTCATATGGTGATCTCGTAGCCAGAAACAGAGAGCAAAAATCAGAAATCTGCCAGGTGGAGATCAGCCCTACGAGGCCACCCTACTAGTCATAAGTCTCACTACGACTCGTATAGGTGGACTCGTAGCAGTAAATAGAGAGCCAAAACTTTGGACCAAAAACTGACGGCCTAGACTACGAGAAGAGCATACGAATTGTAGCCCAAGCAACGACTCATACTAGTGGGTCATACCAGTTGAGTCCAAAATGCCAAGAACCTAATACGAGACCCCGATTATGACTCGTATGTCACCTTACGAGTCGTACCTACGAGATGAACCAGATGCCAGTTGTCTTTTCTGTGTTATTTTTTAGGGCTAAATTTGTAACTACTATAAATACTTTAAGTTAGGGTTTTATTCAAAAAAGAGAAAGGAGAGGATATAGCAGAAATTGAAGAGGGAGAACATTGAATACACCTTTGAATATTCTCTCAAGAATATTTTTAGGGTTTTAGGATATATTTTTATTGTCACTTGGGAAACCCACTTTTGGGGAGTGCAAATCTCATATTGTATTCATTCTCAATATATCAAGCTTGTGGTTTGCAACTTGTGGTGCTTTTAACTTCATTGTTTTGAGTAAAACTCTCAACTATGTCTTGTCTTTGCATTTTTGTTGGTTTTGCTTTAGCCATGAGTAGCTAAGCACCCACAACTTGGGGTTGTGGGAAACATGGGTAGTTTACTTGAGATTACCTAGACTTATTGCATTTTTATGATTGAGGTTTTGTATGTATTGTTTATTTCCCTTTGTTTTAATTGTTGTTTGGTGGTGGCCAATACCGAACCCTGCCTACTATCATGATCCTGACCAAGGTAGTGACGAATAGGAAAAAGGAAGTAAATGACAGGATTTAATTGATGTGTTCTCGTCTAATCAACCAAACCTGACTAAGGGAAGGTTGACTGGAACAATAGGTAAAGTTGGCACACCACGGTTGCGGACCAAGCACCACGGTGAAATTCGACCTTCACCTTCACAAGAGGGCTGAAAGAACTTAAGTTACAGTCCTTCGTGCAAATTTTGAAGTGTAGTTATGTTGTCTAGGGTAATCGAGTCGACGAACCATGGGGAACACAATTCCCAAGTTGTTCCCAAATTTCAGTGTTTTCCTGCTTAGTTAGTTTAGTCTTTATTTTTATCCTTGAAATTACAAAGAAAACCCCCCATTTAGAGATTTTAGTTATAGATACTTGAAATGGTTGATAGTGAATTTTTGTAGTCAAACCCTATATTCCCTGTGGATTCGACCCTAACATTTGATTAGGTTAATTGCTGACAGCGACCACTTTCTTATTGGAGTGTGAATATCCTCATTTTCTCGAACTTAAATGCTTTTATTGAGTTTAATTTGGACTTAAACCCGCTAAAACACGTGAAAAATGATAACACCTTTCGACCTAATTCAAATTATCACCATTCATATGAGAAACTCAATTCTTCACTTATACAATAAGGCTATATCAAGTGTCGTATAATGTCACGATCTGGACCTAGGGTCTAGGAGTGACATGGCAAACAGGAATCCGAGAGTCTCCAAACAAGCTTCATAGTATCCATTCACACATCATCGATTTGAAAGCACATACGAAATAGTTCTAAGGGATGAGAAAGTAGGACTCACACTATGGTAATGTCATAGGGATAGGGATTAACATGGATTCACATAACACATAATACATAACATGTAAAGATTAAGGGGAAAGTAAGTATGACTCACTCTGTGGAGGCAAATCGAGACTTAGGATCTTTCACATCATAACATGAATTCATATCATAATACTCATAATCACTCCATAATAACCATATCTAATAGGTAGTCATAATCATAATCTCCGAATTCAACAAATAGTATATATCCGTAGAAGAGTCTACAAGATGTCCAATAATGTCTAGTCATAAGATACGACGGGGGCCAAGACATTTTTCGGGCTCACCCTAAAAGTAAATAACATATAAAAGCATAATAGGTAGAGGAACGATGGTTTGTGCTTGGAAGATAGGGCTCACTATAACAATAACTCAAATCCGATCTAGCCGTCAAATGGTGGATGAAGGTAGTTTTCGGTCTCTGCATGGTTAGATCATATAGGCAAAAAGTATGCGTTAGTAAATTTGAATGTACTAAGTATGCGTGCATGCAATGCATATGACTTACCAAACTTGCATTCAACATTATATGACAAGGGCACATATTATAGAAAGAATTATATAACAAAGGAAAGTAGTATAACAATATGCCATGAAATTCATTATGCATGAAATGCCATATGCTCATATATAGTGGGGATGTAAATATAAGCCACATCTAAAACTCATGCGAGCTATTACATGAATTTGCCAGATGTAGACTTCCCATCGGGTGAGAGAAGATTACTTGCCAAAGGTAATCTACACCATACTTTATGACCCGGTCATTCAGTGTGATGGCCACTTTCCTTACGATCCGGCAATTTTAGAAGGATTTTTATATCATATTATAATGTGTAACCATTCCTTATGACCCGATCATTTTGGTAATGGCTACTATATAACTATGCTAGCACATAGTTCAAGGAAAGGGAGAGGACCCTTGTGGATAGCTCTGACGCCCCCAATCCATTTGGTGCTAAGTTATCAACCCATAATACATGCTTTCAAAGTGACACAAGTCATTTCAAACTATTTCAATGCATACTTGAGCTTAAAAGCCAAACATTCTCCATAATCGTTCATACTTGGGCTAAAAGCTAAATCCAATCATAATCATACATGCTTGGGCTCAAAGGTCAAATCATACTTCATTTCATACTTTCATGCATAGGAATAGCTCATTCATACTTGTACATAGTGGTGTAAACATATCCATAATTGCTCAAAGAGCCATATCATAGACATCATGTGATCACTTGTCATGTCATAACCATACTTTCCTCAAAATAATATTTATTAACATACTTGGGTCTTAACTCACTTCATAAACTTCATGAAAATGCTCATGTATGCATATGCCACGAATAATGAGAGAATAGAATGACCAATAGACAGTGGTGTATTTAGGATTTAAAGACTGCGAGTGCTCGTCAAGCAAGTGTATTTTAAGGTAAAAAAGTTGGTGCTACTAGTGAGATTCGATCCCTCATCTGGCACTTGCTTTGAGCCTTAGGAGAGCAACGAGAACCAAAGCACCGATGGGATTTCTTGTTCACTAGGCACTTATCTTTATATTTATACAATTTAACATATTTTCTATATAAGTACACAAAAGATTTCGGGGTCAATGAGTACTCGAACACCCGACACGTGCCACGTAGATCAGCCGTTGCAATAGAGATTCATACATAAATCAATAATAGGATAGCAATCCAAGTATATCCATAAGTAAATTCATATTTAAATCATATTTTAGTTTACTCATGCTTAAATCAACATTTAAAGGGGACAATGTATATTTAAATCCTCATAATCTCAATGCAATTCAACATATTAAGGCTTAAATCACTTTAAAAACATCAAATAAACATAGCTCATATCTCAATTGAATCGAATAACTAATAATTTTAAAGACCCATATTCAAAGTAAGCTTAAATTTCATAAATCAAAGAGTAAAAGAGTTTGGGTCTTCATGGTTGAAAAGGACCATGAATCAATCCCATATACCTCAGTTCACCGAGAAGAAATAAGAAGAATTTGATGAAGAAAAGAGTCTTTCCTTGATTCCCAAGCTAAGCCTTCACTAGAGTCTTTGAGATGAGTTCTTAAGAGTGAGCTTGAATATAATTCTAAGTGTGAGAATGAATTTGAATGGGTGAAGAAGAGTATAGGTCATTTGAATGTCTTAGTATAGCAGAGGAAGTCACAAAAGTCCCTTAGAGTGGCCATAATTATGTAAACGCTATTAATGAAGCAGAATAAAAATTGTTGCCAAGGGTCCCATAGGAAGGTCTCACGATCCGTACAAGGTCACACGGACCATGTGCCCCTGTTGTGACCCGGACCTAGGGCCTAGATGTGACATAGCGTATGGGAACCCGAGAATCCCCAAACAAGCCTCAAGATACCAAAACAAGCATCATCAGTTCAGAAGCGTAATCAATAATCAACACATAGTTCTAAGGGATGGGAAAGTAGGACTCACGCTATGGGGGCATCATGGGGAAAGGGTTAACATGAGTTCACATAACACATACCACATAAATACTAAGAGGAGTATGCGTAGGATCTTTCCATCAACATAAGGTCAAGTCACATATCAATACTCAAATATAACCAAATACATAACATAGACTTAACCATAACTCTTAGCATATATCGTAAAGAGGTTTACTAGGTGTCCAACAATGCCTCTACATAGATGGGTCGGGGGCCATGACATACCTCGGGCTTACCCTCAAGTACAAAAAAAATGAAAGAGGTAGCATAGATGGATGAATGGTGGTTCATCCTTGAAAGATAAGACTCACAATTATAAGCAAAACCAGAATCCAAGCTAAGCTTCGAGCGGTGGATAATCAAGGTCCTCTGTCCCTACATGGTAAAATCATGTAGGCAAGAGTATGTGTTAGTACATTTGAATGTACTAAGTATCCAGGCTGCGATGCATGTAACTTACCAAAACCTGCATATCAACGTTAGATGACAAGGGCACATAATATAGAAAGAATTAATATCAAGGAAGGTAATATAAGAAGATGCTATGAAGTTCATGATGCATGAAATACAAATGATGCTCATATATAATGGGGATGTGACCTTAACCGACATGAGTAAGACCAAGCGAGCTATTACTTGGAATCCTGATAAAATCCCCTCATCGGTGAAGAGGTGGTCTACTTGCCAAGGGTAGCCCATACTTCACCTTACGAGACAACTCTCATTTCGCATAAAGTAACCTTCCTTATGGGACAACTCCCATTTCGGATAGGATTTTCACAAATCATGAATCAAATCAAAGTATTTCTTCTCCTTAGGGAATAACTCCCATTTCGAAAAGGAAACCTATGCTAGAGGCACATAGTTCAAGGAATGAGAGAAAACCCTCCATCCATTGCTGCTAAGTCGTCATCCTACAAGAATACACACACACACACACATACATACATACATATATATAAATCATTTCAATTCATTCTTAGGCTTAAAGGCCAAAACATAATTTCATAGTCTATATACTCATGCATAGGAATAGCCCATTGATATACAAAATGGTGCAAGTACCCAAAATGCTCAAAGAGCCAAATGAAAGACATATATATGACCACAATATTGTCATAACCAACATTTTATCAAAATAATACCATAAAACGAAATTGGACATAATCTATAACATAACTTCTCAAAATAATCCATGTACATGAATGCATATGCTATGAACAATGAGGGAATGACACGGGTAATTAAAACTCAATCTAAAATCAACATTTATGATATGAAATTGACGTGAAAACATAATTAAATCTATATTTAAATCCATAGTGTAATCACTCATGCATAAATAATTCAAAAAGGGAACATGTATACTTATAATTTCATAAATCCAAAGTAAATCCTCATATAATGGGTTAAATCAGATTAAAATCATCAAATAAATACTACCCATGCACCAATAGAATTTTAGGAGTCATAATATGCAAAATCCCAAATTAAAGTAAGCAAAATCCATGTAGGTTTTCTTGAAGATAAATTTTGGGTCTCCTTGATTGGAAGGAATCATGGATCAACCCACATACCTTAGACTTTAAGTTCTTTGAAGTTGAGTTGAGAAAGAATGTAAGCTTGGAAGTAGGTCTTGGAATCTAAACTTGTTCTTGAGTTTCCTTGAAATAGGTATTGGGGTATTGGTGGAGGCTCTTGAGACAATTGAGAGTGTATTTTTTGAGATGAGAGTAATGAGTTTGATCCTTTGGAATAGGGTTTAGGTCTTTTGGTGAGGTTAAGATGACATTGGAAATCTAAAAAGGCCTTTAGAGTAATTAAAATTTACGAAAATGCGATTAGTAAATGGATGGAAAGTTTGACAAAGTGTGCCCTCACTGGAGGTTTAACTGGCCATGTGGCACTCCACGGGTCTTGTGGAGGGCCCGTCAAAAGGTACTTAGAAAAATAAATGGGAGTTGGGAACACTTAGAAAAATTTTCACGTCTCATCACCTTGACGGACCACTTCACAGGCCATATGATGCTTGATGGTCCGTTTAGTGGCCCGTTGCACCACACTTGGGCATGAAAATATGGCCAGGGCAACCCACAACTTAGGCTCACAAGCCGTCTGAGCCTCCACGGCCCATCAAAGGTGCTCGTGGCACCACCCTTAGCCAAAACTCCCTTCCATGCTACTTTGCCTCTCTTGCACACCCCACAAGTCATCTAAACAGTCAGTGGCAAGGCACATGGCTCGTGTCACTGGCCGTGTCAGATGCCTTAGGCCAAAAATGGCCCTTTCCATCCCCAAGCCATCCAAACGACCCGTCAAAGGCATCATTGCCCGTCAAGCTGTCCTTTTGACACCACTACACAAGAGGGTCTCACGAAAATGATCATTACTTCTTTATCCGACATCTGAATGAGGTGAAATCAAGTGCGTTGCGAAGCTAACTCAAAGGGCTTTCATTTGAAATATCGTGGGACACCTAGTTCGAAGCGTACTAAAAGT
The DNA here is from genome assembly GCA_026153255.1 of Solanum medicagineum. Classification (NCBI taxonomy): domain Eukaryota; kingdom Viridiplantae; phylum Streptophyta; class Magnoliopsida; order Solanales; family Solanaceae; genus Solanum; species Solanum medicagineum. The sequence goes on from JAPFFP010000099.1 coordinate 3,846,273, forward strand.
TATGCTTGTTTAAAGTTGATCCTTCTACTGGTAATTGTGTTAAACTTAGCCAACGAAAATCCCTTTGAACTTGGCTTGACATAGGGGCCCATGATGGCCTTAAACAACATAAATAAGCTTGAAAATTCTAGGTACTTAGAGCCTTTTTCATAACCCAACATTTAGAAAAAATTTTCAGTGACGAAGGTTCGAGATGATAATTCTGTACTTAGAAATTTTGCTCGCCAACACTCATATAGAGCACTTCACGACCCGCTTAGAGGTCACACGGACTGTGTGGCCTCTCGTGAGGCCTTAGTATGGAAAATTCTCCATGAACAAAGTTTTTAGACGGTGATCCAATACTTACAAAATTTTTACTCCAATGCCCATATAGAGGGCTCACGGCCCTTGTAGAGGTCACACAGTTTGTGAGAGGTTCATATGGTCCAAGCCTTAGCCAAAATGTGGTTTTCAAGGCCAAGGCCACTTCACACAGAACGCACCATCTCTCCCTTGGAGAAAACTTCTATCTTCTTTTCGGCAACCACTTTCTTTAACTCAACCAATGATGGGTCTAAATCTTGCTTAGCCTTGAGATCAACAACCACAGAAGATTTGGCCCGATTCTGAACATGAATACCACCCTTATTAGAGTTAGGCAACCTAATACCCAACCTAGCCAAATGGTGAAAATCTTTTGCCAACTCTTTCTTCTCTTCATCAACATGAGCCACACTCCTCATAGATAGTATACTAAGAGAGTCAACTACAACATTTACCTTTTCGGGATGATATTGAACACTCATATCGTAGTCCTTAAGGAGTTCTAACCACTTTCTTTGCCTCAAGTTAAGATCTCTTTGAGTGTAAACATATTGCAAACTCTTGTGATCGATGAAAATATCAACATGAACTCCATACAAATAATGCCTCCGAATCTTCAAAGCAAACACCACTGCTACTAACTCAAGATCATGAGTCGGGTAATTATGCTCATGCACCTTCTATTGCCTTGATACATAAGTTATCACCTTACTATGTTGTATAAGCACAACCCAACCTAATCTGAGAAGCATCACAATATACCACAAACCCATCTAAGACATCCAATAGAGTCAAAACAGGAGCCGATGTAAGTCGGTCTTTAAAAGTCTAGAAACTCTTGTCACATTGATTTGACAATACAAACATGCCCTTCTTTTGAGTGAACTTGGTCAATGGAGATGCAATAGATGAGAAACCTTCAAAAAATCTTTTATAATAACTAGCCAACCCAAGAAAATTTTGAATATCCAAAGGAGTCAATGGTCTGGGCTAATTCTTCACGGCCCAGGTCTTCTCCAGGTCTACCTTAATACCATCATTAGATACCATATGACCAAGAAAGGTTACCTTACCCAACCAAAGCTCACATTTACTGAATTTACCATACAATTTCTTCTCCCTCAAAGTCTGAAGAACCAACCTCAATGATCCGTATGCTCGTACTCACTTCGTGAATAAATAAGGATATCATCAATGAAGACAACCACAAAACTATCAAGGAATGGCTTGAATACCCGACTATACTATTTACTTAATTATAATCATAAGTAAACTGCTACCATATGTTTCGCTTTCTAGATCATTGTGCCTTCTTACAAAATATTATAATTCAGAGATACACTAACAATTTGTTTCTTTGTATTTTCTCTCGTAAAAGAGAAAGCAAAAAAGAAAATGAATAAAAGGGCAACTTACTTGTAATTTTTTAGATAATGCCCTGCTATTTTTCCAGCATCCACAAATGCATCCTTCTATCTTTGAATCTCTTCCATATCATCTTTGAATTCTTCCTCATGTTGTGAAAATGACTTATCTAATGCTGGATTTTGACGGTGTATATCTGATGGACTAACGTCTTAGAAAATTGGAACCACATTCTGGTCTAATTCATTTTGGCATTTTATGATGTGTGCAAGATCCTCTAAACAATATAATGAGGATGCATATCTTTTGGAGAATATCACAATTGCACACCTTGACTCTTTTATGGCTTTTAAAAGTTCATCTGAAATTGATTTTTCAGTCTCCAGCCGTTCATCATGGAGATGACTCACAAAGGTTTTGTATGTATCTTTACCTCTAAAACTTAAAAAAGTATCATATTTACAATCTTTTGTAGATGAAGACAAACCGAAAGACATTAATGAAGAATGCTAAAATCTAACAAGAAATTTCAAATTTATGATAAGAAAAGTCTCACATAATGCTTAGTAAAGAGTAATAAAGACTTTATCTTTCATCACTATTCCTAACCTTTTGTCGTGCTATGACTAACTGCGACTTTTGAGGAGGTTCTTGTTAACACTTGTAAAAAAATAATCAAATAGGTATATAACAAATATAGTTATGTATGTTTTGATAAGTAATCGGTGATAGTTTTGATAGAAAACTTGTGGTGATTAGTCTAGCTATTGGGTAACTCTATCCACTCTGACTTAGATAAATAGTGTCTTGTCTTCGATTGAAATTACCATGCCTCTTCTTCTTCATTTTCTTTTACGCCATTGGTAACCCCTTAAACATCCTCCATTAATATACTGTCACGCTGTTCCATTGCTTAGAAAATTCATCGTAACTACAAACACACTCAGGCTCTGCTGTAAAACAAAATTACGTCATTTACATTCCTAATCCACCAATTACGGGAGGGTGGCGCTCTTCGTCCATCGCAATCCAATCCAACCTGACCCATATAAAAATAAATTCAAGTTTTATAGTTTCTTTTTTTGTTTATGTTATTTTTATTTTGCAAAAGTAAATATCCGATGAAAATGACACCTATTGTTAGTGCTCTTCAAAATCAAATCGATACCAATAATTAGAATTTAAAAAAGTTATTGTTTTATCAGATTTCAATAATGATTTTGACTTTTTAAATTATCGTATTATCAATTCTTAACTATTTTAAAATTTTTCTTAACGAGTAAATTGATAATCTAATAATAAATTAAATAATTATATTTATATCATTTGGTATATAAAATTGCAGTTCAGTTTCACACTTTTGTTTCTGATTGACTTGGTTATTCTAGTATGTGTTAGTATTTATTTTTGAACAAGATGCAATGTATCAACTCATGTGCAAAGTTCATTTTGGTTTGTCACCTTGTTTCTAAGTAATTTTCAGTTAAAAAATATGTCCATTAAACTGATAATCAAACAAATAATCAATGAGCTAATATCTTAATGTTTCTATAACGAGTTAGAATGTTCACAAACTAATAATTTTAATAAGTTGAATCGATAAGCTAATGGAACGAAAGAAGAAGTAGAAGTATTAAGTATAATTTATAATGGACGTAATTAATATATTGGAGTTGTTTTTGTTCAAAATCAGCAATAAACTGATGGTTCAATGTTATGAGCAAGCATGTCATTAAAGCATTTCTTTCCCTTATCAACTTGTCCTCGGTGACTACATAGTGACATAAGTGCAATATAAGAACTGAGTCGTGTTCAACACCATCCTTTTTCATAGCTTCAAACATATCAATTCGTCCACATTTGTTATGCAAATCACCAAACATCCCATATTCTAAAATCATAGTATTCCATGATGTGACATCCCTATCTCAATTCTATCAAAATCTTTAGTTTTTGAGAAAGATCAATTCGTGCACACTTGGTATACAAATCCAAGAAAGAGTTTGAGACAAAGACATGTTAGTGAAACATTCTTCTAACTGAGGCCCACATATGGACTTTCTCCCACATCGGTTGTTGATTAACTTTTTTTCTTCTTTATAATAAACTGACGTCGAGAGTGGGCCACCAAGGGGTGTGGGGCTTGGGAAATGCACACAATTTAATACCCTGCTGAACTTGAACGACTTCTGGTCAGATGTTAATAAATTTGGGGGTATGTTTGCCCGGTGTTTCTCCCCTTGGACCCACACAAAAAAACATTGATGCATATATGTGTTGCATTTCTCAAACATTGAGTTTGCCCTAGGCAGGCTAAAAGGTGGTGCCATTGACATGCACATGTCGTATGGTTGCTTTGTTCCTCACTTGCCAGTACCCCTACTTTTTTATTTCTATGTCCCTGAAAGGGAAAATTTTATTTGGTTTTGTGTCCCCGAATCGGAAAATTTTAATAGCTTCATTGATTGAATATTTTCAATTGTTTTAAAAAAAACATATTATGCTTCTTCTATTGTAATTTCTTGTCTTATTTATTGTGTTAAAAATGTTGCTGATCATGATAATTAAAGCTGCTCAAGTAGGTAGCAGGTGCACATGCTTGCTTGAGCAGCTTGAGAATATATCCATAATGTGTATGGTTCTTCTATTGTAATTTGTTTGTCTTGTTTCTCTATCCTCGAACTATTAAAAGGTCTAAAAACACCCGTATACTTGATTAACCTAACTGAAATACACAATCAAACTATCATAAGTATTAAAAACATCCCTTAACTTGACAAGAATTTAGGGGAATATTTCACTCTTCTTACAAGATCTGAGGTGTATTTGATTTCTGGTAGTCAAATAGAAGGATGTTTTTAACACTACTAATAGTTTAGAGATGAAACAAATAACCCTTGCCAAATTTAGAAGCGCTTTAGATACTACTTTTTTTCAAAAAAAAAAAAATCAATCAATGAAGCTACTAAAATTTTCTCATTCGAGGGAACGAAAACCAAAAAAGTGGGGGTGCTGGCAAGCGAGAAACAAAGCAAGCAGAGGTGTATTTAAGTTTTGTTAGTCAAATAAAAGGATATTTTTAGCACTACCAATAGTTTGGAGATGAAACAAATAACCTGTGCCAAATTTAGTAGCGCTTTTAATACTACTTTTTGTTTTTCACCAAAAAAAGATAATCAATCAACGAAACTACTAAAATTTTTCCGTTGGGTGGCCATAAACACAACCAGAGCATTAGTCAAACCAAATGACATCACCACAAATTCAAAGTGTCTATATCTAGTCCGAAAAGACGTTTTGGAAATGTCACACTTCCTAGACTTCAATTGATGATAACCGAAATGGAGGCAAATCTTTGAGAAATGGGTGGCCCCGTAAAGCTGATCAAACAAGTCATCAATCCTTAAAAATGGATATTTATTCTTGATGGTTACTTACTCAATCAATGAACATCCGAAGAGACCCATGTTTCTTCCTTACAAATGACACCAAAACACCCCATAGTGATATAATCGGCCCAATGAAGCCTTTCTCCAACAAGTCCTTCAACTGATCTTTCAATTCCTTCAACTCAGTCAGTGCCATATGATAAAGAAGAATAGAGATAGTTAAGTATCTGAGAGAAGATCTATCCCAAAGTCTACTTTCCTTTTGGGATGAATACCGGGCAAATATTCGGGAAACATATTTGAAACTCATTCACCACCGGAGAGTAGGTGACTCAAATTCCATATCTTTAACCCTCACAATATGATAAATACAACCCTTAGAAATTAGCTTTCAGGACTTAAAGGTAGGAAATAAACTGACCTTTAATAGCAGAGTCACTACCCTTCCATTCAAGAACGAGCTCATCCGAAAATTGAAACTTGACCTTTTGGGTTCTACAATCTATAAAGCTATATGAAGTATGCAACCAATCCATCCCAAGAATAACGTCAAAATCAAACATCTCAAGTTCCACAATATCACGCGGAAGGACTTTATGCAAAACAGAGATAGTACAACCTTGATAGACTCTTCGGGCAACAATAGACTCACCGAATGGAGTATAAATTAAAAAAGGATCTCTTAGAATTTCAGGGCTCAAACCAAACTTCACAGCCAAAATAGGAGTCACAAAAGATAATTTTTCACCCCAATCAAGCAAATTATAAACATCAAAATCAAAGACTTTTAACATACCAGTCACAAAATCTGGGGTCCTCTCAACTTCCTGACGAGCATACAAAGCATAAAACCTATTGTGCCTGGGGCACCACCTTGAGAAGCTCTCTGATGGCCTTGATCACCTTGGGCTACTTGACTCTAACCCTTCTGAGCAACTTTAGAACAATCTGCAACCTTGTGGTTCTTACCACTACACCCATAGCATGCACCCAACTCTTTCCAACAAGCACCCATGTGATTCTTTCCACACCTATCACACCGTGGAAATAGTGGCACACCACCAATTGGTGCTTTAGGAGGAGGCACCCTAGCATTGGCAACCCTTGCATTAGAACCTTGGCCTTGTTGGAAGCGGCCATAACCACCACCCTTGGAGTTGGAGAACCCACCATCATAACTGACCCTCTTAGAATCATGCACCCTCTTCTCCTTAAGCTCTTCTTCTTCAATTTCTTCAGCATATCTCATGAGCCTAGAGATGTCCATATCCTAAATAAGCATAGCTGTACAACATTCTTTCACAACCAAAACAGAGATCCTAGAAATAAACTTGCGGGGTCAGCCACAAGCATAGGAGAATACTTGGAGAGCTTTGTGAACTTGAGGGCATTGTCCCTCTCACACATACCACCCTGCTTGAGGTTGATGATGTCTGGCATCTTAGCTTCCCTAAGTTCAAGAGGGAAGAAATGATCCAAAAATGCAAACTTGAACTATTTCCAATTAACAGTGTTACCACAAACCCTCTCCATCAACCATTGAGTATACCATACTTGAGCCATATCTTTGACCTAATAAGCTGATAAGCAGCTAACTCAACCTTCATCTCAGAAGTCACTCCCATAATAGTCAACACCTTAGAGAGCTCATCAATGAACTCCTTGAGCATCCTCATTAGCCTTTGATCCATAGAACTCTGAAGGATTCACCGAGTAAAATCTCTCACTCTAAAAGTCGGAGAAGGATCATGGGGAGGAATATTAGACTACCTAGTCTAAGTAGTCACCACTTGGGCAAGTCTGGAAATAGTCGTACAAAATTTTCCATTTGTGATAGGCTCCTTCAAAAGCCTTTGAGAAACTTGGTCCTCATTACCGCGGTCGGTCTTGGCAGGGGAGCACTTCATGGAGGCATCTTCTGTAATGTAGCAAGGACATCATCAGGACTAGGAAACCTTAATACATGGTCCAAAGCATGACATAAGACATGAAGAAATGAGACAATTCCTAGAATACCATCATAGCCTCCCACTCATAGGCATGGTGCAATTTACACCCATGAATAGGACTCTACTCGATGCTGCATGTTGGACTCTGAGGATCATTTATAAACCTACTGCTCTAATACCAAGCATATCATGACACAGACCTAGGGTCTAGGAGTGACATGGCGAATGAAAACCCGAGAGTTGGTTTGGAAGAGCATACGAAATAGCAAACACATAGTTCTGAGGGATGGGAAAGTAGGACTCGCGCTATGGATTCACATAACACATATCACACAAGGAGTAAGAGGTGGGTAGGTATGACTCACTCTATGGGGGCAATGCGAGACTTAGGATCTTTCACATCATAACATGAATCCATATCATAATACTTATAATGAATCCATAATAAACATATCCAATAGGTAGCTATAATCATAATCTCCGAATTCAACATATAGTATATATCTATACAAGAGTCTAAAAGATGTCCAATAATGTCTAGTCATAAGATAGGACGGGGCCCAAGACACGTCTCGCGCTCACCCTCAAAGTAAATAACATAAATAAAAGCATCACAAGTAGAGGAATGGTGGTTTGTCCTTGGAAGATAGGACTCATCACAATAATGTCTCAAATCCGATATAGCCATCAAATGGTAGATGAAGGTAGTCTCCGCTTCCTACATAGTTTGATCATGTAGGCAAAAAGTATGCGTTAGTACATTTGAATGTACTAAGTTTGTGAGAATACAATGCATATGACTTATCAAACCTGCATTCAACGTTAGATGACAAGGGCACATATTATAGAAAGATATATATAGCAAAGGAAAGTAGTATAACAATATGCCATGAAATCCATGATGCATGAAATGTCATTATGTTCATATATAGTAGGGATATAACCATAACCTACATCTCATGCTCATGTGAGCTATTACATGAATTTGCCCGATGTAGACCTCACATTGGGTGAGAGAAAATTACTTGCCAAAGGAAATCTATTTCAGTGTGATGTCCATCTTCCTTACGACCCGATCATTTCAGAAGGATTTCCATATCATATCATATCAGAATGTGTAACCATTCCTTACGACCCAGTCATTTTGGTAATGGCTACCATATACCTATGATGGCATATAGTTCAAGAAAAGGGAGAGGACCCTTGGGAATAGACCTGAACGCCCCCAATTTATTCGATGCTAAGTCATCATTCCACAAGAATACTTATACATATACATGCTTTCAAAGAGACAATATTCATTTCAAATCATTTCAATGCACACTTGGGCTTAAAAGTCAAACATTTTTCATAATTGTTCATACTTGGACTAAAAAGTCAAATCCAATCATAATCATACATGCTTGGGCTCAAAGGCTAAATCATACTTTATGTCATACTTTTGTGCATAGGAATAGCTCATTCATACTTGTACATAGTGGTGTAAACATGCTCAAAATTGCTCAAAGAGTCATATCATAGACATTATGTGATCACTTGTCATGTCATAACCATACCTTCATCAAAATCATATTTATCAACATAACTGGGTCTTAACCCACTTCATAAACTTCATGAAAAATAATGTTCATGTATGCATATGCCATAAATAATGAGAGAATAGCATGGGCAATAGAAATTCATACTTATATCAATAATATAATATCAAATCCAAGTACATTCACATTTAAATCATACTTTAGTTTACCATGCTTAAATCAACATATAAAAGGGACAATATATATTCAAATCCTCATAATCCCGATGCAATTCAGCATATTAGAGCTTTAATTACTTTAAAACATCAATTAAATATAACTCATATGTAACACCCCACATCTTACAATACTTGTATTATGCAAATGAAACATGATATGGCCTTTCAAATTAGCGCCAATTTTTAAAAGTGCTTGAATCTCAAATTAGAGGGCGATATGTATGTCTAACGCTGAAGAGG
>JAPFFP010000099.1:3868352-3889794 GCA_026153255.1 Solanum medicagineum
TGCAACTTTCGACGCTCATCATGGGTCATCCGGAAACAGTCGCGCTATGTTTTTAAACATAGGGGTCAGGTTGCGTATATCTGACCCCCCTTTACCCCGCAATGGGTGGGAGCTTTTGCGACATTGGGGTAATGTTGTTGTTGATGGAGTTGATTACATTATCTTTGAATTAAACCCTATTTTCTGTCCTTATATTGTTTTCCACCCTTTCTTGGGTTCTGAATAATCTGAAAAATGGCCTTGTTTGCCAAGCGACCTATTCTTAAATTGGTTGGTGAATGTTTAAAATGGTTAGTAAGTAAGTACTAATACCCTTATCTTAATTTCCAGGTTGTAATTTTGCTAAAGGTAGATGGGTCACAGATGATAGTCGGCCTTTATATTCTGGATTTGGCTGCAAGCGGTGGTTGTCATCCATGTGGGCTTGCCGCTTGACACAACGTACGGATTTTGAATACGAGAAACTACGTTGGAGACCAAGGGATTGCGAGATGGAAGAGTTTACAGGTGTTAAATTCCTGAAAAGGTATGGTCTTTTTTCTGAAACTGATTACCTGATGCTTGAGATGTGTATAACCTGAGAAAGTTTCGTATGAGCTGTATTAGAACATTCTCTCTTTTTCCTGAGTGGCATAAGTAGAACTGTACCTAACATGTCTTGTCATGTATTTTTCAAGAGTAGAAGAGTGAGCTGGAGCGCACATTGGAGACCGAACCCTGTAGTCCTAAGGGTTTAACTTGAGCAGTATCAAATCAGAATATTAGGAGTGCAAGTTCAATGTTGCAGTGGATGAAGCGAGCGTGAAAGTGAGGCTTACAACTCAGTCTATTTCCAAGAGAGAAACCTTTAAATATCTTGAGTCCATCATCTAGAGTAGTGGGAAGTAGGGAGCTCGATGATGATGTCACGCATCACATTGAAAAAGCATGGATGAAATGGAGGCTTGCCTCTGGAGTATTGTGTGATAAGAAGGTACCACCTGAACTTAAAGGAAGTTATACGGAATGGTGATTAACTGTCTTTGATATGTGGGTGGATTGCAGGCCAATTAAACATGTTCAGAAGATGCAAGTTGCGGAGATGAGGATGTTGAGATGGATGTGTGTACATACTAGGAGTAACAAGATCTAGGAATGAGGTTATTCAGGAGAAGGTGGGAGTAGCTTTGTGGGGGATAAGATGAGAGAAACGAGACTAAGATGGTTTGGTCATGTGTAGAGGAGGTATGTTGACGTCTCAGGTGTGGGAGGTTGGATTTAGGGGTCACACAAAGGGGTAGGGATAGATTGAAAAAATATTGGAGAGAGGTGATTAGACAGGATATGACACAACTTCATATCACCGAGGACTTGGCCTTAGATAGAAAGGAGTATAGGTCGTGTATTGGCATACAAGGCTAGGAGTAGAATGTGTGTTGCCTATTGGCTGTTTATGATTTGTTATAGGAGTAGTTGTGTCATTATAGTGTGTTTTTACTGCTTTTCGTCTATCATATTATTATGGTAATGTTACTGTTTTGTCTGGTAGAGTTTACATTGCTCTTCGTTTTAGACTCTATGCTATATCTGTTGTTATTTCTTCTCTTACTTGGGGCTGATACATTTGTGCTGAGGGTCTTTTGGAAACAGCATCGCTATCTCCATGAGGTAGTAGTAAGGTCTACATGCACTCTACCCTCCCCGAACCCCACTTGTGGGATTTCAGTCGGTATGTCGTTGAAACTCCTCTGTATAGTTCCTGTTGTCCTCATCTCTCTCATATCTTAACGTCTGAATGAGAATTCTGTTTGCACAATGTTTCTGAGTCTAAGTTTCTTCTTGTTGCATAGAAATATAGCACTGCCTTCTCTCTTCCACAAGTCTTCAGGTGATACTTAATTGATTTCATTATTTCCACTTACAAGGAAGTCTCTGAACTTGGTTGTGGATCCAGGATGGAGAACAAATCTCTGGCCTTCATTGGGGATTCCCTTGGCAGACAACAATTCCAGTCACTTATGTGTATGATTACTGGTGGTGAAGACAGACCTGATGTTCTCGACGTGGGGCGTGAATATGGTCTTGTAAAGGCTCGTCATGCTGTACGACCTGATGGATGGGCTTATCGATTTCCAAGAACCCAAACAACTATTCTATATTATTGGTCTGCTAGTCTGTGTAACTTGACACCCATTAATGCTTCTAACCCTGTTACTGATATTGCCATGCACCTGGATCGTCCACCTGCATTTTTAAGTCGTTTCCTGCCCAGATTTGATGTCCTTGTGCTAAACACAGGACACCATTGGAATAGAGGAAAGCTTAACGCCAATCGGTGGGTCATGTATGTTGGTGGTGTTCCTAACACGGACAGGAAAATTGCAGATATTGACGGTGCCAAGAATTTCACAATTCACAGTATCATTAAATGGGTAGATTCACAGCTGCCAAAATACCCTGGTCTTAAAGCATTTTACCGGTCTATATCGCCCAGGCATTTTTTTAATGGAGATTGGAACACTGGAGGCACCTGTGATGACACCACTCCGCTTTCTGGTGGAAAGGAGGTTGTACAAGATGAATCTAGTGATGCTGTTGCAGCAAGGGCGGTGAAAGGAACAGGTATCAAGCTTTTGGACATCACAGCTTTGTCTCAGTTGAGAGATGAGGGTCATATATCTCGATACAGCATCAAATCAACACCTGGAGTGCAGGATTGCTTGCATTGGTGCTTGCCTGGTGTTCCAGATGCATGGAATGAAGTTCTTTCTGCTCAACTTTAATATTGCAAGACCGGCAAGGAACAAGGCTTCAACATTGATCTCTCAACATTGCTTCAACATGAATTGCATAATGTCTGGAAGATTTTGCCTATTGGAGCTTGACAACTTGGATTCATGGGGAATGCTGAACGAGCAGTTGCTTGTGCCTATCCAACATATTTTAGGAGTAGATGACTTATACATTATCTTTGGAATTTGTTAAGAGACTAGATTCTTTGAGGGATTGGGATACGGAAGAGACTTGACCCTTGGCATGAATGGTAAAAATACAACATGAATGCTCTTGGAAGGACGGAAGAACGACACAGGGTGATTTTTCTAGTGATCAAATGATTCACAAAAACATTTCATTTGCTTAATTCTTATTATTAAGATCAATAATCCTTCCTGTAAATTGTCTCAGCCCTGTCATAGCTGCTAGCTAGATATATTTTGGGCAAAATGTTTCTACTAATCAAATGATTGTCGAATGTTTATGTATTGGTCCAAATTCTGCTAAAAAGGCATTATGGGTTGCGTAAAATCAGTTTTTCCAAATTCAAACTCTCTTTAGATTAGAAAACATCCTCCCCTCTTATTTCACTATACTAGTCTTTGGAAACGTGTGTTGCACGTTAATTCAAAAATTTTAGTATTAAATTTATATCACAATATGATAAATTGAAATGGTGCACACATATCTTAGAACTTCCGTTGATCTATATTAATACTTTTTCCTATAATAAAATTAATAGGACTACTTTCGAACTCACACTGACCAATAAAAAGCTTTATCAAAACTCATAAAGCAGTCGCATGTGATGACAACACTTCTATTTTGTACGTTTATGGTTTGCATGTTTTGATTATCAAAATTCCTTGTAAATGAATATTATTATTTTGAAGCCTCAGAAAAAAAGTATTATTACTCAGTTCATAAAAGCTTTTGTACAAACCTTTTGCAATTAAGAAGGTAATAATGCCAAAAAAGGAAAAAATATTACAGTATATACATATATATAAGAAGAGAGAAATGAAAATTCTGACTGCATATTTAGTATTTACTATTCCAAAAGCCCAAGACAATGACTAAGTTTAAAGTTCACAACTACATCTAGTTGATAAAAATTTGCAAACATATGATCAACATAAGATTGTTTACTATGTATAATGTTCTTCTACAATTATATTCAATTTATTCTTCTTTTTTCTGCTGCTACTTTTTTTGTTGATTAGCAACTTCGAGCATGTTCTTCTACACTTGTATTCAATTTATTCTTCTTTTTTTTGCTGCTATTTTTTCTTGTTGATTAGCAACTTCGAGCTTTTTTTCAATCCCTCGTCTCTCCTTTTCTTCTCATATTGAATTGTGCAATTTCCTTCATTTGATCTCCTATGATTAGCATTCATCTTACATTTGTAAGTTGATTCTTAAATAGCATTGGAGAATGACCTTTTAAATTCAAATTTTAATTCTGAAACTAATTACTACATAATAGTGGAGAATAATTCAGCTTTTAAATCTAAATAATAATGGATAATTACTTTTCAAATGCAAATTCAATATAAAGATTATGAATGAATAAACTTTATAGAAGGTGGAAGTTTCAATCAAATTAATAAATGTGGGAATAAGAAAAGGTTGTATTCTAAGTTACTACTAATAAAATATACTATTATAATAATTACAGCCAGATAAACCAATAAACCAATCATCCATTACTCATCTGAATTAGGTTCATCTAATCTTTTTCATTTTGTTTATTAATTAGTAATAAAACTATAAAAGCCATGTTTTAAAGTTATAGTTGTTACACTTCTAACGTAACCTTTATCTAATTAAATATTGCTATTTATTAAGATATTTAATTAGAATTTTATTTAGTATAGGGGCAAAATGGTAATCCAACTTTTGCTTTAGGAGCTTCCCACTTTTAGTATAATATGATTCGCCATAAATTGGCTATTGACTGTTGATTCAAACTGAAGGGGTCTAGTTTTTTCCTTTGCAATATCAAATCTGTCCTCTGTAATTTTTTTTAAATTTCCATTTACTACGTGATTTGAACTCACAAATTGAGGTGACAAAATAAACCCAAACATAAGCAACCCGCCCAATTCGCCCATGATTTTATGAGTTGGGTTTAGTATGATTTAGAATTGAGCTAATTTTCATTTCAATGCAATTTAATCCATTATAAAATAATTCTGAACTGATCCCAATAAGATTCTCACTTCAGTACAATGTATCATTTGTTTTGTATGTTTAATGCTTGCCTTAAATTAAGCGAGTTAAATTGGGCGGGTCATCACTCAACCCGAATTTTAGCCCATTTGAGCCCAACATATTTAAGCCCAAAGTACATTTGAGCAGGTCAAGACCCGACCCGATATTTAATACAACCCATTTTAATCTCCTCAATTTCAGTCTAACCCGCCCACTTGACACCCCTACTCACAAATAGGAAACTAAATGTTATACCAGTATAAAAGTAGTTGATATATACTCCTACCATTATAAAAGTGATTTACATATACTTTTTTCATCTAATGGGAGTGAAAATGTCAACTTCAAATTTATTCTTTTGATTTTTCATTCTTTTGACTTCTTTGATTATCATTATTTGAGTTTCTTATTTTATTTTGTTTTATTTTATTTCATTTGATTCTTTAGCATAAAAATATGAGAAATAAAAAGAAAAAAGTAAGAAAAATTTAAACTAACTTTTTCGCAGCTATATTAAAATTTACTTTTTGTATCTATAAAAACATTTGAGCATCTATGATAAATCGTACAAGAAATCATCATCATCATCATACCCAGTAAAATCCCACAAGTGGGGTCTGGGGAAATCGTACAAGAAAATTAATAAAAATAAATTTAACCATCAAAATAATAAATTTAAATTAGCCATTGGATTAAAGAAGTAAAATAAATATGTATGAGAAGGATCAAATATACCACTACATGATTGAGATAACATATGGGAGATAAAAAAGTGCTCTCAAAACTCTAACATGGCCCCATCAAAAACTCATCGACTCACGCTTCATGGCCTCGCCGGCCATTGTCCAACTCCACCTAGGGTTTGGTCAACAAGTTTCACCATTAGTGTCATACGCTAGTGCTCTAAAACCCCTAATTGTTGCTTTTAAACCTATGCCCTTAAATCCATCACGTATTTGCATGGTGAGCCTATTGTTACGTAGGAATATGAGGAGGTTGAGTAGATGATCATTAATGAGAGCCTCCAATATGCTATAGTAGGGAAATACTCTTATGGGTGGCCAGAAATTCAAGAGTTGAGAAAGTTGATCCTCAAACAATGTGAACTGAAAAGAGAATGCATAATTGGGCTTCTTAGTAACATGCATGTTTTGATAAGGACGTCGTTATTAGAAGATTATGTTCATCTACTTTCAAAACCTATTTTTTATATTGATCAATGCAATAGATCCTATCCAATGAGAACTTTGAAGTAGGATCCAATGTTTGACCTGGAGGAGGAGACATCTACAACCATCATATGTATTTCCTTTCCATCTCTCCCCCCAAATTTCTTTGGGGAAAAGCCAATATTTTCTTTGGCTACTGCAGTAGGAAAACTTTTACAAGTGGATCTAGCAACAAAGAATAAAACATGGCCAAGCTGTGCTAGGGGCAAGGTGGAAATAGATCTACTTGGGAAATTTCCTAAACGGATCCAGGTTGAAATCAGAAAAAGGAGTGGATGAAGTTATGAAAAAGTGGATTAAGATCAAATACGACTATGTTTCTAAATATTGTACAATATGTATGATTCAGGGGCATGACGAGGAGCAATGTTTTGTGAAGTACCCTGAGTTATTCAAAAAACAGGAGAACAATAGAAAGGGGGCAGATCAAATGAAAGATACAAAGAAAACAGAAGTTAAGGTAGTGGATGGTAACAACAAAAAGGAGGAAGACGAAAAAGTTGAGAACAAAAAAGATGATGGTTTTGTGCAATAGAAGAAAAAGAAGAGTGGCTGGAATATTAAGATGTGGCTTGTTAATATTCAAACACAAAATAAGTTTGAAACCCTTGATAGAGATAATAGGGACATTGACCCTTCCAAAGACTCTACCACTAAAGAAGGGGAAAAGCAGTTCACAAGAAAGTGGGTTCAGGATACTTTCCATAGTGAGCAAGTAGAGAAGTCCTCAGGAAATACTGGTAAATCTGAGAAGGGAAAGAAAGTGACAAAATAGATACCACAAGAAGAGAATCCACCAAAAGGTGAATTAGGAAAAACCACAGATATGGTTGATAGTAAAGGCACATTACCTACTGCTTGCCAGTAGAATGAGGAGGTGAATGATGACCTTGATAAGGACAATAGATAGTAGGAGGACTGAGAGGACCCCAGTGAAGATTTGCTGAACAATGAAGAGGTAGTACTGGTCCAAGACAATTTAAAGTATGAAGATGGTCTAGACTATAATATTTCACAAGTCAGCAAAGCAGAAGATCTATCTCCTAGACACACAAAAAACTAAAAGCTAAGAGATGAAGATCAATAATTCCTCTGCAGGTGCGAACAAGGAACAATAATGGGAGAACCATTAGTTGTGATCAATGATTGATCAAGCTTTCTTTTATAATATAAGGTCAGTTGATATGAAAAATGCTTTTGGGAGGTTATGTGACCTAAACAGAAGATACAAATACTCATTTATAGCTCTCACGGAACCTTTTCATAATCCATCAGAACTAGATCAGTGTAGAAGGACATTGGGTTTCGACAATGCCTTAGTCAACTGTTCTAGGAAGATTTGGATCTTCTGGAACAACATTTGGTCCAGGAGAGTAGTTAAGGATGCAACACTATAGATTACTATGAAGTTTTTTTTCCATGTATAATAATATTTTCTTTATTACTTTAGTCTATGCAATGGGTAGTGCCTTGGATAGATTGGAGTTGTGGGATGACCTGAAAAATATGGAGGTTATAAGTTATCCATGGATGGTTGGGGGGGGGGGACTTTAATGTAATTCTCAATGAAGAAGAAAAGCTGGGTGGACTAGATTTTACACAATCAAAAGCAATTGATTTTGCTCAATGCATCAGTATATGTACTTTCATGGAAGTTAAATTTTCAGGGAGTAAATGTACTTGGTGGAATGGAAGAATCAATGATGAGTGTGTATTTAAAAGATTGGACAAAGTACTGGTTAATGTTAGAACTTGAAATATTTTTCCTGTAATTGAGGTATAATATCTCCTAGGCAAGGCTCTGACCGTGTCCCAATCCAAGTGGTCTATAATTCACAAGTGGAGAATGTGATCAAACCATTTAGGTTTTTGAATTTTTAGTGCAAACACAAGAACTTTCTGGAGGTGGTGCAACAAAACTGGACAATTGATTTCATAAGGGACCTTTTTATGATTCTACATGTTAAATTGAAGAAAGTTAAAAAGGCTCTTTCTAGCTAGAGTAAGGCAGAATATGGTAACATCTTCATTCAGAAGGCCACTCTAGAGGATATTGTTACAGCTAAAGAAGCTCAATTGAAGGTGGACCCATCCCCAGAAAGCAGAGTTGAACTAAAGAGAGTAGAGGTTGAATTAAAGAGAATCTTGGTCCTAGAGAAAGAATTTTTGAAACAGAAGGCTGGAATAAGGTGGTTTGCGCAGTAGGATAGGAATACTAAATTTTTCCATTCAAATGTGTAGGATAGAAAGAGAAA
The DNA here is from genome assembly GCA_026153255.1 of Solanum medicagineum. NCBI lineage: Eukaryota > Viridiplantae > Streptophyta > Magnoliopsida > Solanales > Solanaceae > Solanum > Solanum medicagineum. The sequence continues at coordinate 3,876,805 of JAPFFP010000099.1, forward strand.
GTTACACTTAAATGAAGTAACCACGAAACAAGGAATGATGTTGAACAGAAATGCTGAGATGGTTGAAGCTACAACTGAATATTTCAAGACCCAATTGAAGAATTAGAACTAGAATTTTAATATGCTTAAACATATCCCTGCTTTGATCACTGATGAGGAAAATAACATGATGACAAGAGTGCCAGATATTGATGAGGTGAAGCAGGTGGTGTTTGAGTTAAATGGTGAATGGGAAGCCAAGAACTCCCAAATGAGCCTCATAACATCCATATACACATCATTGGTTCAGAAGTGCGCGATTAGAAAATGAGCACATAGTATTAAGGGATGGGTAAGTATGACTCATGCTATGGGATGTTATAAGGATAGGGATTTGCATGGATTCACATACCACATAACACATAAGGACTAAGGGGCGGGTAGGTATGACTCATGCTACGGAGATAGAAGAGACTTAGGACTTTCCACATTTCTACATCTCATCATAATATCAACAACATGAGATAGACATAATCATCTTCCCCATAAGCAAATAGCATAACACATAACTAGGTCATACATAGAGTTTACATGATGCCCAGCAATGCCTCTAGGTCATGGATTTGGACGGGGGTCGTGTCCTAGGCTCACCCTCAAAGTAAAGACGTAAAGCATCATAACATAAGAGGTAGATAGAAGGTGGTTTGTCCTTGGATGATAGGAGTCACCACAAGCAACTCTTTATCAATCAAGCTAGCAGTCAAGAGGTGAAAGATGATAGTCTCCGGTCCCTGCATGGTTAGATCATGTAGGCAAAGAGTATGAGTTACTACGTTTGTATGTACTAAGTATGCGGGCATGCAAATGCTTATGAACTTATTAACCTGCAACCAATGTTAGATATCAACGGCACAAACATATATAGAAAGAGGTATATAGGAAAGAACATAATATCGATATGCCATGAAATCCATGATGCATGAAATACCATAATACTTAAACATAGCGAGGATGTGACCTGGACTGACATCTAGACCATGTGAACTATTACATGGAATTCAATGTTCACTCTATACCGGAAGAAAGGGTGATCTACTTGCCAAAGGTAGACCATATTTCTCCTTACAGGCCTTCTATTTCGGAGAAATAACCTTACCTTACGGGACTCCTATTTTGGTAAGGATTTTTCATACATAACATAATCATCCACAAAAGGGTCATAAACATGCTATGTTTGGAACATAGTTACGGGACTCGAGGATTTATAGAAGGGCCCTTGCGGATATTCCTCCTCACACAAGTCCACTCAATGCTAAGTCAACATCCCATGAGAATACATATACATATACATGCTTTCAAAAATAAGCATAAGTCCTTTCAAATCATTTTCATGCATACTTAGGGTTAAAATTCAGTCATACTTCATAATCATGCATACCTGGACAAAGAGCAAATCGTACTTCATATTCATTCATCCTTGGGCTAAATAGCCAAATCATACTTCATATTTATACTTTCATGCATAGGAATAGCTCATTCATACTTGTACATGTTAGTGTAAACACCCATAATTGCACAAAGAGCCATATCACAGACATTTTGTGATCACATACCATGTCATAACCATACTTGCTTGAAATCATAGTCATTAACATAATTGGGTCTTAACCCACATCCTAAACTTCATGAAATCAATGATCATGCATGCATACATCATGAATGATTGAGTAAGAGTACATAGTTAAATCATCATAATATAGTGAAATCATAGTAAATTCATGATGAAATCATCAATTAAAGCATACATGAAATTGCCGATGCCTAGATTCAACATTTAAAGGGATGAGCATATTCAAACCTTCATACAATCGATGCAATTCCACATAATAGGGCTTAAATCACATTTAAAACATCAATCAAACATAACTCATATCTCAATTTAATCAAATCAATACTAATTTAAGAGACACATATTCAAAGTAAGATTAAAAATTCATAAATTAGAAGTAAGAATTCTTGGGTTATTCATGATTGAAAGAGATCATGAATAAATCCCACATACCTTAGATAACTGGAAGAGTTAAGAAGAAATTGAGTTGAGAAGAAGACCCTCCTTGAGTTCTCAAATGAATCTTCAATGTCACACGTGAAAGGAGTTCTTAGAAGAGAGAAATTTCTAGAGTTCTAAGTGTAATGAATGAAATTGAATGAGGATGAAGGAGTATAAGTCCTACACCAGTTCTAGGCTGGTTTTAAATTTGATTATTGTAATACCCCATGTTTTCTATACGTTAGTGCTATTTATATGTAAAGACCTTGATTTGGTATGACCTTTATGGTTCTTGGATTTTTGTTTCGAAAAGTTTTTGACCAAGGTGACACTTTATGGGCACCTTCATGGGTCATGTGGCTCACCACAGGCCATGTGGAGGGGTCTTGAGTGGACCATTGGCCTTATGTATCAAGTGTTGGCCTTAACTTGGACTTTATGACTAGGGAACGCACCACATGAACCCCACAAGGTCCGTGTGGCACTTTATGGACTATGTGGAGGCTTGTGTGAAGTGGATGTGGCCTTGAAAACCACATTTTAGCTAAGGCTTGGACCATATGAACCTCTCACGAAACAAATGACCTCTACACGGGCCGTGAACCCTCTGTATGGGTGTTGGAGTAAAAGTTTTCTACGTATGGGATCACATCTCTGAACTTTGTCAATGGAGAATTTTTCAAAGTGAGGCCTCATGGGAGGCCACACAGTCTATGTGACCTCTACGCGGTCCGTGAAGTGCTCTATATCGGTGTTGGCATGCAAATTTGTTAAGTATAGAATTACCATCTCGGACCTTCGTCAGTGTAATTTTTTCCAAGTGTTGGGTCATAAAAGGGGCACACAGTCCGCGTGACCATGTACGGACCGTGATACCTTCCCATGAGACCCTTGGCAACAATTTTTATTCCATTTCAAGAATGATGTTTTCGTAATTACGGCTACTCCTAAGGGACTTTTGTAACTTCCTATGCTATCCTAAGACATTCAAATGGCCTATACTCTTCTTCTCTTATTTAAATTCATTCTCACACCTAGAATTATATTCAAGCTCAATCTTAAGAACTCCTCTCAAAGACTCTAGTGAAGGCTTAGCTTGGGAATCAAGGAAAGGCTCTTTTCTTCATCAAATTTTTCTTGTTTCTTCTTGGTAAACTTAGTTAAGTGGGATCTATTCATGGTCCCTTCAACCATGAAGACCCCAATCTCGTTTACTCTTTGATTTATGAAATTTAAGCTTACTTTGAATATGAGTCTTTAAAATTATTGTTTATTTGATTCAATTAAAATATGATGTCACGCCTAAAGCCCCGTTAAGTAGGATAGGCACCCGTTGCCGATAAGGCTAGGGAGAACCAACTTGTATCCATGCGCTTCCTATACATATTATAAGGGATTTCTTCATTCAACACGCCTTTAAGAAAATAAACAGTAATAACAATCCAAAAGGAAATGCATATGGCTAGGCCATTTGGGCCACGTTGTCTAAAGTACAAGACATGACCATACTTTAATTTACATAGTCTACAAAGCCTCTAGATAAGAAAAAGTATCTGATAAGGGTCGGGATAGGCCCCGCCTCGACTAACTATACAATACAAAAATATAAGCTCTAGACACACAAAGCTCCGAAGCCACCTGGAGCTTGATAATTGCAGCTGGATATCCTGTACTCCTACTGGGGAGATCTACTAGCACCTGTACCTGCAGCATGAAATGCAGGTCCCCCTTAAGCGACATCACTACGAGATAATATAATGAATATGTAAGTCAAGAAACTGTATATGAAGTAACAACTCAAATGAAACTATGTACTGGTGTAAAATAAGAGACCACCCTTAGTCATACTGTGGGATCATGTACTTTATGTTCTTTTTATTACTTTACCTTTACTGTCTAATCTGCGCACAATATGTAATACAAATGACCAGCTGATTAGTGATAAATCTATATCGAGATCAACCCTGTCTAGGCTTTTCCTTTCACCCCTTGGGCTACCCCCGTGATTGGGTCGACCCTGGCTATGTGATTCTTCCACCCCTTGGGTTACCACCCATCAATAGGTAATATACTTTATCTTTCAATTACTTTTGAGATGATTCTTTTGGTGGTCATAATATTGGAGCTGTAGGACTATAGATACAACATATGACTTATAAATAATTATAAAAGACAACACCGTAATCAAAGGAGTAGGTCACACAAATAATGAAATGCATAGGAGTTAGAATAACACATTAACTTTATCTAGTAGAACAAACTCGTGTATCTTGGTATCCAAGTATGTATGCATATTTGAAGGTGACTATATATGGGAGCATATGAACATATGAAAGAGTTGAGATATGATTAATAGTTGTGTCGGAGTTGGTAAGTGCCTTTATGTTCTAAGGAGGGATCTATGTTTCATGTCAAATAATACGAAATCAAGTAGCCTTACATACCTTGTAGTATGACCTCGCTATTACCTCGAGATAACCTTCCATTCCTCCAAATATTTATCTACAACATAGTAGGTGATAAAACTAGCATTTGCATCCAATAGATACATCTTGGCAGCCCAATCTCATAAAAAAAATAATATACGGGCAGCAAGCGGATAATTATAAACCCGAGCGTATTCTTTCGACCTTTCCGCCCCTAATCATATTTTCTAATACATATTCTCATATACATATCATGTGCAGCCTGTTTTAGTGCTATATTGCAATAACCCACAAAGCACAACAGATAACAGTTTTACGCAACATATAAATAGACAGCATAACGTTATATCCCTTCGCTACATTTTGACGTCGACAATTCCAAACCTGTTCCAACTTTAACTAAACTGTCCCCACTATATATACACATAAATCAGTACTAAAACAGTTCAAAAATAGTCCTCAAAATTGGTGGGGGACGTGAGACCATAGTCCTCAATCAATCAACCCACAAGTTCCTATTACGAACACAATTACGATTCACACAAGAACTTTGCAGACTGTAAAAATGGTGCAAAAGCCTTTATACATCATTATAGAACCAATACTCATTAAGAAAAGTAGCCTCCCTTCATAATTAATCCAACCAAAAGGAGAAAAGCTTCCAAATAAACAAGAAAAATGTACAACTATTAGAACACATGCTGTCCAACAATTTCAGCAAAGGTATAATCAGCTTAGCCTTTTATTTTACATAAGAAAACCATAATAAACACATAAGTATTCTTACTTATATTTATCCTCAAGGTGTAGGGATCCTCTAAGAACCCTCAAAGTCTCTTGTGGCTACTTGTAAAGTAAAGAAAGAGTTGAGAGAGAACTTGCAAAACAATCTGTTTTTCTTTTTGTTCAAGTTAAAATGGCTTATGGGAGCTGTTTTAAGCCATTTTTAAAGGGGGGCTTTAGCCCACCTACTAAGGCATTTTTAGCCTTACTTTATTAATTTGGTGATGTAGCTTCTTGCCCCTTTTACTTGGGCCTTATTGGATTCAAATTGGTTGGGCCTTGGCTGCCCACTTTTCCCTTTTCTCCTTAGTTTTGGCCCAATGCACCATGTGAGTTTTGTTGTACTTGGGTACTTTCTCTATTATTCTTGGGCTTAAAATATAGTCCATTTATGATGCTAAAACATGGGCTAAAGTTACACCCTTAACACGGACTTTATTCATAACTGGACTCAGATAAATTCGACGTCAGGCCTCGTCTCCGTTTAGCTAGCAAATTTAAGCTAAGCAAGTAGGTGACTCACCTGCTAGCTTCCTAAGTCCTACAAGAACCTCACTTCTCTCACTTCATTTAAGGTCGCGATCTCCTCAATTTGACTTAAAACTTATTTACACTCGACCCTCTTCAGCGTTAGACATACTTATCGCCCTCTAATTTGAGATTCAAGCACTTTTAAAAGTTGGCGCTAATTTGAAAAGCCATATCATGTTTTATTTGCATAGTACTAGTATTGTAAGATGTGGGGTGTTAAATCCTCCCCCCACCCCCCTTAGGAACATTCCTCCTCAAATGTTAGCACAATTAGATAACTTAACCAAGTTTAGACCTTTACTTACACAAACTTTTGACAACATACTAAGTATTCAATCACACATACCTATTAGTGTCCCAATTCTGCATGTTGGACTTCCTCTTTAGCTTCAAATAAGTAAGGGTATTTTGATTTCATCGTGAGAAAAGCTTCCAAATAAACAAGAAGAATGTATAACAACTTTTGGAACACATGTCGTCCAATAATTTCAGCAAAGGTATAATCAGCTTAGCCTCTTATTTTACATAAGAAAACAAAACTAAACACATAAGTATTCTTACTTACCTTTACCCTTAAGGTGTAGGGCTCCTCCAAGAACCCTAAAATTCTCTTGTGGCTGCTTGTAAAGTCAAGAAAGAGTTGAGAGAGAACTTGCAAAACAATCTGTTTTTTGTCCAAGTTAAGTGACTTGAGTAAGCTGATTATAAGCCCCCTTTAAAGGAGCACTAGGCCGACTTACCTTTTCCATTTTAATACTTATTTCATCAAGTGATTAATGTTCCATTTTTCCCCTTTCACTTGGGCCTTAAGGGGTCCAAATTGATGGCCTTTTGCTGCCCATTTTCCTCTTTCTCTTAGTTAGTTTGGGCCTAAATTATCAAAGAAATTGTGATGTCTTTGGGCTCTTTTTATATCCTTCTTGGGCTGAAAATATAGTCCATTTATGATCCTAAAATATGGGCAAAATTTACACCCTTAACAAGGACTTTATTCATAATTGGACTTGGACAAATCCAACGTCGGGCCTCCTCTCCGTCTAGCTAGCAAATTTAAGCTAAGCAAGTAGGTGACTCACCTGCTAGCTTCCTAAGTCCTACAAACACCTCACTTCTCTCACTTCATTTAAGGCCGCAATCTCCTCAATTTGACTTAAAACTTGTATACACTCGACCCTCTTAAGCGTTAGACGTACATATCGCCATCTAGTATGAGATTCAAACACTTTTAAAAATAGGCGCTAATTGACAAGGCCATATCATGCTTCATGTGCATAGGACAAGTACATGTAAGGTACGGGGTGTCACTACCCCCCCCCATAGGAACATTCGTCCTCGAATGTTAGCATAATTAGATAGCTTAACCATGTTTAACGCAATAAACGTTCAAACACACGTACCTACTAAGGACCCAATTCTGCATATTGCACTTCCTCTTTAGCTTTAAATAAGTAAGGGTATTTTGATTTCATCGCGTCCTTAGCCTCCCATGTTATCTCTTCTGCCTGCTGGTTCCGCCAAAGTACTTTCACTGAAGCTTTTCTTTATTCCTTATCTTCTTAACTTGACGATCTAGAATAGCAACAGGTACCTCTTAAGAGGTGAGATCTTTTGTAACCTGCACATCCTCAATAGGAATGATATGGGATGGGTCACCTACGCATTTTCGAAGCATTGAGACATAGGAAACTGGATGAACCATTGAAAGCTCTTGGGGTAGCTCTAGTTCATATGCAACCTGCCCGAACTTCTTAATAATTTTATATGGCCCTATGTAATGTGGGCTCTATTTTCCTTTCGTACCAAACCTCATAACCCCTTTCATTGGAGACACCTATAAAAATACCCAATCCCCTACTGAGAATTCCAGTCCTCTCCTTCTAGCATCCGCACATAATTTGTGACGACTTTGGCTTGTTTCTAGGTGCTGTTGTATTACCTTAACTTTTTCCAAGGCTTGTTGAACTAGATCTGGCCCAAGCAAGGTGGTTTCACCCACTTCAAACCATCCAATTAGCGGCCTACATTTTCTTCCATACAAAGCTTCATAAGGTGCCATCTTGATACTTGAGTGGTAGCTATTATTATAGGCAAATTCAATAAGTGGCAAATGGTCCACCCAACTGCCTTTAAAGTCCAATGCACAAGCTCACAACATATCTTCAAGTCTCTAAATGGTGCGTTCTGCTTGACCTTCTGTTTGAGGGTTGAATGTTGTACTCAAATTCACTTGTGTCCCTAAACTCCTTTGGAAGGACTTTCAAAACTTTGCAGTGAATTGACCTCCTCGGTCAAATATAATGGAGATTGGGACTCCATATAGCCTAACTATCTTTTTGAGGTATAGCTTGACATACTCTTCAGCTGTATAATCACTCCTAATTGGCAAGAAGTGTGCTGACTTTGTGAGTTTGTCAACTATTACCCATATGGAGTCAATCTTCTGAAATGAGCGAGGCAACCCAGTAACAAAATCCATATTGATATATCCCACTTCCTTGTTGGAAGCTCTATACACTGCATATAACCTCCTGGCTTTTGGTGCTCCACTTTGACCTGTTGGCAATTTGAACATTGAGCCACAAATTTTGCAAGGTCCTTTTTCATGCCTCCCACCAAAACGTTCCCTTCAGGTCATGATACATGTTAGTTGATCCTGGATGGATGGAATATCGGGAATGATGGGCTTCTTCCATTTTCCTCTTCCTTAGTCCATTAATATCAGGCACACATAATCTATTTTAGCAATAAAGTACTCCATTTTGTGTAAGGTCAAAGCCCTCTATCGTACCTTGACTCACCTTGTCTTTAAGTCATCATAAGGTAGGATCCTCAAACTGTTTTTCTTTCACCTCTATTACCAATGAAGATGCTGCTGCATTATGTACAATAACCCCTTCCTTTGGAGTTTCAAGAAGGCAAACTTCCAAATTGGCTAATTGACGTAGATCCTTAACCACTCCTTGACTTACCATGACTTGATCACCAGTATTCATGATTACCTTGCGACTCAGAGAATCGGCTACCACATTTACCTTCCCCGGACGGTACAGTATATCAATGTCGTAATCCTTTATTAACTCTACCTAGATCCGCTGTCTTAAATTTAGAACTTTTTACTTAAAAATGTATTTCAAACTCTTATGATTAGTATATATGTCAACGTGAACCCCATACAAATAGTGGCGCCATATTTTCAGAGCAAAGACAACCGCTGCTATCTCAAGATCATGTGTTGGTTAGTTTTTCTCATGTGGTCATAGTTATCTAGATGCATAAGCAATTACCCTACCATGCTATGTCAGTACACACACTAATCCAACTCCTGAAGCATCGCAATACACTGTATACCCCTCGGTGCCTTCTGGAAGTACTAGCACAGGTGCAAAAGTTAGCTTATTTTTCACCTCCTGGAAGCCCCTTTCACATGCATCATTCTATTGGAACTTGGTTGCCTCATGTGTCAACATTGTTAGAGGTGCAGAAATAGAAAAAAAAAGCTTCAACAAACCTCCTGCAATAACCTGCCAAACCTAGGAAGCTCCGAACCTCCGTGGGTGTTGTTGGTCTTGGCCAATCTTTCACAGCTTCTATCTTCTGTGAATCAACCCTTATTCCCTCATCGGATATAATATGACCCAAAAATGCCACTAGTTTTAGCTAAAATTTACATTTATAAAACTTGGCATCAAATGTCGATCACGAAGAACTTGTAAACACCTGTCATAAGTGATTTGCGTGGTCCTCTTATGATCTTGAATATATCAAAATGACATCTATAAATACTATCATGAACACATCCAAGAATGACTTGAATACCCTATTCATCAGATCCATAAAAACTGCTGGTGTATTCGTTAGACCAAATGACATAACAAGAAATTCAAAGTGACCATAACGTGTTCTGAAAGTAGTCTTAGGTATATCTTTCTCCTTCACCCTCACTTGGTGATAACCTGATTCAAATCAATTTTTGAAAAGCATTTGGCACCCTGTAACAGATCAAATAAATCATCAATCGTGGGGAGGGGGTATTTATTCTTAATTTTCACCCTTATTTAATTGTCGATAGTCGATACACATTCTCCAGGTTCCATCCTTTTTACGTACAAATAACACTGGTGCACCCCAAGGGGGCATACTAGGTCTTATAAAACCCTTCTCCAATAAGTCTCTTAACTGCTCTTTTAATTCACGCAATTCTGCCGGGGCCATTCTATATGGAGGGATAGAAATAGGTTGAGCGCCTGAAAGTAAGTCAATACCAAAATCTACCTCTTGTTCTGGAGGTAAACCTAGAAGTTCTTTAGCGAACACATCAACAAATTCATTCACCACTGGAACTGATTGAAGAGTTAGCGATTCTGCCCCCATATCCCTTACTCTAATTAAATGACATATATACCCCTTAGATATCATATTTATTGCCTTAAAATAAGATATAAACTTCCCCTTTGGCGCCCCAACATTGCCTTCCCATTCAAGAACTGCCTCATTTGGAAAGTGGAAGTACACTCTTTTAGTTCGGCAATCTATGGTGGCATAGTAAGAAGCTAACCAATCCATACCCATTATAAAATCAAATTCCACCATTTCTAGCTCAATAAGTTCAGCCAATGTGTCACGGTAACAAACAGTTACTACACCAGTCATATAAAACCCTTCTAGCCATAATAGATTCACCGGTTGGTGTAGACACTTCAAATGGTTTGTTCAATAATTTAGGTGTTCTCTTAAGCTTCCTAGCAACTAGTGGGGTAATGTATGATAGTGTATAACCAGGGTCAATTAATGCATACACATTATGTGAAAAGATGGACATTGTACCTGTGACCACATCGGGTGAAGCTTTCAAATTTTGCCAACTCCCCAGAGCATAAGTGTGATTCTGGACTCCGCTAGACCTAGCTACCCCTCTTACACCTCTACCACGACCCGTAGGTGCTTATTGACCTCAACCTAATGGAGGGACTGACGATGATGATGCAACAACTGACCCAGTAAATTGTTTTATATCACCCATACGCCTCCTCGGGCAATCTCTTATCATATGCCCTGGCGCACCACACCAATAACAAGCGTCTGTCCCAACATGACATATACCTGAATGACTTCTTCCATACTATTTACAATGTTACGTAGGGTCATTTGCTGGCCTGCTGAATATCCTGCTATCCGTGAACCTTGTCCCTTACCTCGTTGACCAAACTGATTGCTTTTAGACCCTTGAAGTTGCGGTGGAGCACTAGCTGCAGAGTAGGAGGATAATGGCCTAGGCGTTCTATTAGAAAATTGAGGCCTAAGTTCACCTTGGGACGGTGTAAACTGCCCTGTAGACCTGGCCCACTTGGACTGCGCCCTTTCTAACTCTTGTGTCCTTGTCCTAATCCTATGATCCTCCAATTTCTGTGCAAAAGCTTACATTCTCGTAATATCCATGTCTTTGTTCAAGGAAGCAATGGTACAGTCTCTGACCAGATACGTATCTAATCTATCCACATATCGATGAACTCTATCTATTATAGTAGCAACTACATTAGGAGCATACCTGGCCAGGGAATTATATTGAAGGCTATACTCCCTCATACTCATATTCCCTTTGTGGAGATTCAAGAACTGATCTGCACGGGCCTCTCGGATCTCTAATGGAAAGTAATGGTCAAGAAATGCCTCTTTGAACTCCTTCCAGGTAGTTGGAGGTACATCTATACCCTTAGATTGCTTCCGAGCTTCATACCACAATATAGCCATACCCTTCAACCTATATGTCGCTAACTCGATAGCTTCCATACCAGTCACATGCATAACATCTAAAGTGCACTGAATCTGATCAGTAAAGTCTTAGGGATCTTTATTAGGATATGACCCAGTGAAGGATAGAGGGTCCAAATTAAGGAAGTCACGTATCCTCTTGCCAGCTGCCTTATTCTCACCTCTTGCACCTATAACTGGACCTTCCTGTCTTTGACCTTGGCCAACAACTATACGATTCAATAGTTGGACTATATTTCTCAGATCCTACACGGTAGCATCGATAGGTGGTTCTGGGGGAATTTCACTACTTCCTGGTTTTTCAAGAGCTGGAGGAGTTGGAGATGTCTGTGACAGAGACTCATCTTGAACCTCATTTCGTTGTCTCACTTGACTGGGTACACCAACCACCACTTCTACTTCCTTCCCTTTACTTTTGTTCTTCCTGGTTTCTGGCATACTTGTTGTACAAAACAATTTAGGAGTTAGACATAATCCACCTATTGCACTTGGCTCTACGGTACAATCTAAAGAATGAAAAGAAAGTGACAACTCCTAAATGCCACATAGCCTCGTGCTTATAAATGTGGTGCACAGCACATCGATAAACAAGTCTCTACATAGACACGGCTTTGTAGACTTCTTAGGACGACCCACTCTGATGCCACTTCTGTCACGTCCAAAGTCCCGTTAAGGCAGACTGGACCCGTTGCCGATAAGGCTTGGGAGAACCAACCTATATCCCTGCGCTTTCTTTACATATTATAAGGGATTTCTACTTTCAACATGACTTTAAGAAAGTAAACAGTAATGACAAGCCAAAAGGAAATACATATGGCTAGGTCATTGTGGCCACGTTGTCAAATGTACGAGATATGACCAAACTTAAATTTACATAGTCTACAAAGCCTCTAGGTAAGGAAAAGTATCTAATAAGGGTTGGAACAGGCCCCGCCTCGGCTAACTATACAATACATAAGTATAAGCTCTCGATACACAAAGGTCCGAAGCAACCTGGAGCTTGGTAACAACAGCTGGATATCCTGCACTCCTATTGGGGAGATCTACTAGCACCTGTACCTGCAGCATGAAATGCAAGTCCCCCGTAAGGGACGTCAGTACGAGATAGTGTACTAAATATGTAAGGCAGGAAATACTGTATATAAAGTAACAACTTAAATGAAACTATACACTGGTTTAGGATAAGAGACCACCCTTAGTCCTACTGTGGGATCATGTACTTTATGTTCTTTTTATTACTTTACCTTTACTGTATAATCTGCGCACAATATGTGATACAAATGACCAGTTAATCAGTGCTAAATCTATATTTGGATCGGCCCTTGCTAGGCTTTTCCTTTCACTCCTTGGGCTACCCCCCGTGATAGGATCGACACTGGCTAGGTGATTCTTCCACCCCTCGGGTTACCACCCATCAATAGGCAATATACTTTATCTTTCAATTACTTTTGA
>JAPFFP010000099.1:3889894-3901005 GCA_026153255.1 Solanum medicagineum
GTTATGTAGAGGTCGGTGGACACGAGTGGGTAACTAGTCTAATTTGTGATGTAGTTGTATATGTGTGATACTTTATTCGGCGGCAGGACCGCAGCGAAGACCTTGTCGGTCCGCGTTGATATGTATATATATATATATATATATATGTGCGCTTGTCAATGTATTTTGGGTGCTGCTGCAGGTGTGGATAGTCAGTAAAGGGGAAACTCTGCCGAAATTTCGGTAGATTTCGTATACATAAGGATGGAACTTGTGGTTGCACGTTGGTCTAGGTGTCCAATCGACACCAGTCATGGCCCCGGGGTTGGGTCTTGACAGCTTCCACTCTAGAATTTCAATACTCTGGGCCATACTGCAAGGTCTTTAGTGCTCCACCTTAACTTGTTGGCAATTCGGGCATTTGGACACGAACTCTGCGATGTCTTTCTTCATGGCACCCCACCAATAAACCTCCTGTAGATCCCTATACATTTTTGTTGCACCCGGGTGAAAAGAGTATCTGGTGTTATGAGCCTCAGCTAGAATCCTATCTTTAAAGCCATCACCACTTGGCTACACAATCTGCCTTAGTATCTCAGGACTCTATCTCCCCCTTTTGCAAACACTAATACTTTTTGTTTCTGAACATCTTCTTTCAGCTGAAGGAGGACAGGATCCCTGTCTTCTTCACCTCCACCACCAAGGATAACTCTACCCCATTTTTGATAATGGCACTAGCCTCGTGAGAATCCAAATGGGCTAGTCTGTGCATTCCTTAGCCAATTCTTTCTTTTCATCCTGAATGCGTGCAGTACTCCCCATGGTCAACCTGTTAAGAGCATCAACAATAATATTAGCTTTACCTGGGTGGTAGAGGATTGTCATGTCATAGTCTTTCAGCAGCTCCAACCATCTTCTCTACCTCAAGTTTAGGTCCTTCTGGCTGAATACTTACTGCAAGATTTTGTGGTTTGTATATACATCTACATGCCCACCGTAGAGATAGTGTCTCCAGATTTTAAGAGCAAACACTACGGCGGCAAGCTCAAGATCATGAGTTGGGTAGTTCTTCTCATGAGTCTTAAGCTATCTGGAGGCATATGCTATCACCTTGCCTCTTTGCATCAGTATGTATCCCAACCCCAACTCTGGAAGCATCACGATATACCACAAAGCCATCAGCTCCCTCGGGTAGGAATAAGATCGGGGTTGTAGTCAACCTAGTTTTCAACTCTTGAAAACTCTTCTCACAAACTTCTAACCACACAAACTTAATCTTCTTCTGAGTTAGCTTGGTCAAGGGAGCTGAGATAGAAGAAAACCCCTCTATGAACTGCCTGTAGTAACCTACCAAGCCCAAGAAACTTTTTATCTCAGTTGGAGTTGTGGGCCTTAGCCAATTCTTTAGTTCTTCAATCTTTTGGGAATTAACTTGAATGCCTTCATCAGACACAATATGAGTCAAAAACGCCACAGATGCTAACCAGAACTCACATTTGGAAAATTTGGCATATAACTGCTGATCTTTAAAGGTCTGAAGGATAATTCTAAGATGGTCAGTATGTTCCTCCTTATTACGATAGTAGATCAAGATGTCATCTATGAACACAACAAAGAACATATCTAGCTACGACCTCAATACCCTGTTCATAAGATCTATGAAAGTTGTTGGTGCATTTGTCAGTCCAAATGACATGACCAAGAACTCATAATAGCTATCTTAGGGATGTCTAAACCTTAAGCTAATGGTACCCGGATTTGAGGTCTATTTTGGAGAAACAAGTAGCACACTAGAGTTAGTCAAATAGGTCATCAATTTTGGGAAGAGGATACTTGTTTTTAATGGTGACCTTATTTAACTGACGGTAATCTATGCACATTCTAAAAGGACCATCCTTTTGAGCACGAAGAGAACTGAAACACCCCAAGGTGAGACTCTTGGTCTAATGAAACCCTTATCTAGGAGGTCTTTTTACTGTAGTTTCAACTCTTTTAGCTCTGAAGGAGCCATACGATATGGAAGAATAGATATGGGCTGAGTATCTGGAAGAGTATCTATCCTAAAGTCTATCTCCCTATTAGGAGGGACTCCGGGAATATCCTTAGGAAAGACTTTTGGGAACTTATTCACAACTGGGACAGATTGGAGACATGGTGCCTCGGCACTAGAATCCTTGACTCTGACTAGGTGGTATATACACCCTTTAAAAATTAACTTTCTAACTTTGGGATATGAGACAATCTGACCTTTCGGAAAAACTGAGCTACCCCTCCACTCTAAGACTGGCTCGTTAGGAAACTGAAATTTGACCACCCTGGTTCTGCAATCTATAGAGGCATAACCAGCATGAAACCAGTCCATGCCTAGGATGACATCAAAATCTACCATGTCTAACTCAACCAAATCATCTACGATATCCTTATGATAAACTCATACTGGACAGCCCCTATAAATCTTTGGGCTAAGATATACTCTCCAGTAGAAGTGGAAACACTAAAAGTCTCAAAAAGACATTCTGGACTAACCCCAAACTTCAAAGCTACATAGGGAGTCACAAACGACAATGTATCACCTGGGTCTAATAATGCATATACATCATAGGTAGACTCTGAGCATACCGGTAACCACATCTGGTGAGTTCTTCTGCTCTTGTCTGGTTGTCATGGCATATAAGTGGTTTGTGCCCCCGCTTGCTCCTGATGTAGTACCCCTATGAATTGACTTACCCTGCTGTACTAAAGAAACTGATTGAGATCTGTTATCTCTCATGTTCTACCTCCCCAAGGGACAATCCTTCAAGAAGTGCCCTCACCTGACCACATTTGGAACAACCATTTATGCCCATAAGACACTTTCCTAGATGAGACCTGCCACACTTGCCACAAACAGGATAATGAGTCGATCCTTGAGCTATGCTACCCTGTGAATGGCTTCCCTGAAGCCTGCAATTCTATGGTCCTTGCTCATTCCTGACCCTCGGTGTAGGTGCACTAGCAGAAGAGGGTGCTAGTCCAAATATCGGCTGAAAGGATAAGTGATTGCCATTTCCATCCCCCTCCTATCTCCTAGCCTAATGTCTTGGCCCTCTTGCTCCTGAACTCCTCCCTATCCTGCATTTTCTCCTCCTCTACCTGTTAAGTCATTAAGCGATCTATGTCCATATCCCTAATCAATATAACATTCATGACCTCCCTCTTGGTCATCCAAGAGAGCCCTGACACAAACAGGTCAATCCTCCTATGCATTTCTGCCACCATAGTTGGAGCATAATGGGATAGCTGAGTGAATTTGAGGTTGTACTCCTGCACACGCATATTCTCCTGCTTCAGATTCAGAAATTCACTCACCTTACCTGCCTCAACTCCCTAGGAAAGTACTGTCCCAAAAGGGCCTCCTCAAATACTGCCAAACTCAAAGTTGGGGCCCCTTCTGCTCTCCCTCCTTTCCACTGATCAAACCAGAGTCTAGCTACTCCTTTGAGCTGGTAGGCAACCAACTCAACCCGCTCAGCATCACATATGTGCATAACCTGAAATACTTTTTGGAGCTCCTTAATAAAGTTCTCAGGTTCCTCCTTCACATTAGATCTTGTGAACTCAGGTGGGTTCATCCTCAGAAACTCACGAAACCTTATGGTATCTGAACCATCATTCCTGCCATCTTCCTGTCGACCTCCCTGTGTAGTAACCGCCTGAGCCAGAGTCTGGATGGCCTAGCAAAGATCAGCATTTGAGATGTCCGCTTACGATGGTTACAGAAATAGGCAAAGTTGGACCTCTAAGTCCCTCAGGAATTGGGCCAGGCTGGTTTGCATCCCACCTGGTTAGGCGCCCTCTGCCCTTTACTGGTCTAAGGGATCTATGTGGAGGCATGATCTAAAAAACAAGGCATGAAAGCATGAGTTAGAAGGGACTTCACAAAGGTAAACTCTGAAGCATGAGAGGAAATAGCAATTGATAGTGACACTTTCTAATGCCATGTAGCTTCCTTATTATAGATGTGGCACGCTTCACACCCATAATGCAGACTCTACTAGATATGGTTCCATCCCTAGGACTCTTGAACTTTTTGCTCTGATACCAAGTTTGTCACATCCCCAATTCACACTATAGGTGTGGTCGGCACCCGAAACCATCCCTGGTCCCAAGTAAACCACTTGGCCTGGCTACTCTACTCATTGGAAGACTTAAATGAATAGACAATGGCATAGATAAGATGTACGAAATAAACTGAAAATAGTCTGAATAATCTAACAAAGAAGTATCTCAATAACATCCTAAAACCAGAACTAAAACACTTGCATATAGTCCATGGAACCTCTAAATAGCATAGTCTGAAACCACTACTGGGGCAGGCCTATGGTAGCCACAACTGGAAAGGGAATACTAGAGAGAAAAACATAAGTAATGACTTCAAGCCTCTGATTGAAAGAGGCCTCACCAAAAGCTAGATAGATAGTTGGTCCTCACTGGAGCATTTGCTGAGGGACTCTGTCACCTATGTCTGCACCATAAACGATGCAGGTCCAGAGGACGTCAGTATGTGAAAAGTATGGTATGTAAAATGACCAAGGCGGAAACTTGAGGTAAGGCAATATGTTCAAAGTAACTAAAACATATCTCAAAATAAAGTAGCACAAATAATAAATGCAATACGTGCTAAAAATAGAACATATGCTGAAAGTTTGTATGTAAAACTAACTTGCTTTAATTTGGGGAGTTTCTCTAACCGGCAAATACCACTATGAACTTCGTGGTGATATAGTATCTTGCTCACACTGCCAGAACTGTATCATACTTTGCCAGGGTAAGGTATGAAAACTAGGGGAGTGGTTCCTCCCAAAACTGGGTCATCTCAATGGCAAGGAGGAGTTGAACTTTTGGTACAATCCTATCCGACGTTGGCTACGTACTTTATGAGTTCGAGTTATTACTACTCTTTCTCATATCAGTACTCAATACTACTCCCAAAACAACTTTCATATTGCTCATAACTTAAAAAGTGAGAGTTCTCAATATATCTCTTTGATCTTTTGGGACTTAATCCAACTTAGCTTTTCTTAAACTTTTCTCAACTTGTTTCTTTCTTTGACTGAAAATGGTACTCTTACAAGAATCTCAAAAACATAACTATGTTACTTAGCTATTTTGCGACACAAGGTTTTAAATACTTCTTAAACTTAACTCAAACTATGAACTTTGTAACTTTTCATGAAATAGATATAGGGTTCTCATAATTTCAACCATAGCTATAAATCTTGTCTCAATATCTTTATTCAATAATAAAATCAACAAAAGTCATGATCTTTATCAAGAAAACATGCATGAACCATATTTTGATGCAATTTGCTAGTAATGGAGTAAACTTTGATCTCAACTTGTAATTGTAATCTTGAGTGGAAGCTAATGATTAAAGATTCTATAATAATAGTAGAATAAGTTTTGGAAAGCCTTACATACATTGGGACTCAACTTCTTGGAAGAATTAGGGAGAATTCTAGGAAACCCTAACCTCGCTTTAGAATATACACTTGAGTTCTTAGAAAGCTTTTTCTAACATTAGTAAGGTGAAATAGTATGTTTTAGGGATTAATTGGGTGACAATCGGCGTACTTTAGGCTTAAGAAGGGGAGAAAAGTCAGAACTATCCTTTCTTAGAAATAAAAAGAGAAATTTCACCCATAATACCTTGTACGTGTTGCGTCTGGGGCGTGGACATGTGTATTTCGCTAAATTCTAAGAATGCGTCATTTTTCAGAAAACGAAAGAAATCAACAAGTGTAAGTCCGCGTCTCAGGCGCGTTGCACCCTGGGTGCGCACTCACACTGGTTCGGTTTTAATTACGAAAAATTCTATTTTGACTCGATTGCTCTAAAATCGGGTCAAGATCTTTTTTCCACTCAGTTTTTCGCGCTGATCACAAGTTTAGTCTCAAATTTGCAAACGGAGTATGGGAAGACACGTTGTGCGCACGTCTCCTTTCTTGGAGAATTTTGATAATTTCACCGAGTGCCACACAACAAATAGTGATCAAAATTTCAAATCACTTCGCTCTGAGCATGTTATTCTTTTTATGTCCGGTCCTTTTGCATATGAAATATTTATTTTTCTTTGTTGGGAATGTCCACTTATCTTGAGCATGAGTAGACTGTGATGATTGTGTGGTTTCCGATGTATCGCTAACAACTTCAAGAATAGGAGTAGGAGTCGAAGTATTGTGTGCACTGACACTTTCTTTATCTAGAATATCCATGTCCGCAGAATCACATTCATCATTTAATATTTATTGATTTTGACAGTTTTCGATCAATCTTTCAACCATGTATACCTTTAAAATTGGTCTACTTTTATCTTCCAAATAAGTACACAAACTTATTTGTTTTTTTATCCTAAATAGTGCGGCCCTTTGTTTTTCGCTGCAGCTATGCATGTAGGTGATGGCAAGATCTTTCAATTCACAATTTAATTCACAATAGGATATGATTTTCTCTGCAAAATTTTCATACCTGACATCTCGGTCCATAATTATTGTTGTTGTCTCTATCATTTCTTTATTTTTCCACAGAATATAATGATTGTTGGACTTGACCTATTCACCATTGCAATCAACTCGTCTTGTTATTTTATCCATCATTGATA
The DNA here is from genome assembly GCA_026153255.1 of Solanum medicagineum. Taxonomy (NCBI): domain Eukaryota; kingdom Viridiplantae; phylum Streptophyta; class Magnoliopsida; order Solanales; family Solanaceae; genus Solanum; species Solanum medicagineum. The sequence continues at coordinate 3,896,514 of JAPFFP010000099.1, forward strand.
GTGGAGATTTGTACCAATATTGTGATTTAAAAGAAAACTGATCATAATTTTATTTTGATTCTGCCTGCAGTTGATGAAACAATTACTGAAACACTTTCAGCAATTGCTTCATCATTGATGCAACAGCAGAAGCACCTACAATAGTTGCTGAATATCTTTCAACAATTGTTGAAACACATTCAGTAACTGATTTAACAATTATTGAAACATATTCAACAATTGTTGCAGCATATCCAACAATTGTTGCAGTAGCAGTTAGAGCACCTACAACAGTTGTTGAATAACTTTCAACAATTGCTGAAACACATTCAGTAACTCATTTAACAATTGTTGAAATATATTTAATAATTGCTACAACAGCAACTAGAGCACCTACAACAGTTGTTGAATATCTTTCAACAATTGTTGAAATACATTCAAAAACTTATTTAACAATTGTTGAAACATATTCAACAATTGCTACAGCAGCAGCTAGAGCAAGTGCTAGGTAAATTTCATGTAACAATTGTTAACATATCCAATGGTTGATTACATGTTGCATTTCTTTTAGAGGCAGATACTGAAACGAATGCGACAATTGTTGAATCGACTTCTACTGGAATAGTAGATAAAACCTAGATAAGCAGTACACACAAAACAACAGTATTAACTACCAAAAATGATTAAAAAAATCATCTCACAAGCAATGCTCAGTGATAAAACAACGAAATTTAATATCAAATCGACTAAATTTTAGATTCTTTTTTTCAAGTTTAAAAAAGTTTCAAAAAGAAACAGAGGTGGTAACCTTTTCTTCTTTCTTCTTTCCAACGCAATAGCAACAATAACGACAAGAAACAAACAATAATAATGAGGAGGAGGAGAAGAAAATGACACAAATATTCGTTGGTTGGAGGCACAAGCTTTTTCCTTCTTTTTTTTAAATATATTAGGGTTAATAGGATTAGGTAAAAGTGTAAAAAAAAACTTGAGTACTTCTTGAAAAAGTAGTCAAAGTTCATTAATTATTAACCAAAAAGTTTTCAGCTAAAGTTTTCAGTTACCCCCAATTATTAAAACTCTTGGCACTCTTTTTAACTTTCAAGATACTTTTGTCACCCTTAATTAACTCACTCGTAGATATCGACGCCCGCGCCAGCCGCGGACCCAATATTTGTTATTTTTGTGTCACAATTTATGTGATATAAATAGAATTTGTCAAATATCATTATTCATAGTATTTTTTATACTTATCTAGATTCATAATAATTTTTACATAGTTTCCTAATTAAATAATGCATGTTATTTCTTTGTCCTCTTTTATGTGACGTCAATAAATTAATTTCAATAATTAATTAAATTTTTTTGCTTGTTTTTAAAAAATTTTAAAATCAAGCGGCTAAAGCAGGCATGGCACGTCAATGGATAGCTGCCTACTAAAGCAAGCAGCTGAAGCAGGCATGTCGTCCAATAGCTATCTGTTTCAGCTGCTTTGTAGCCTCTTCTATATCTTGGAAATATTACTATTGTTAATTATATAGATTTATGGTAATTTTTACATAGTTTTCTAATTAAATAATACAGTTTTCTAATTAAATAATACATGTTATTTCTTTTGTCCCCTTTTCTGTGATGTTGATAGATTAATTTCAAGAATCATTTAAATTTTGTATTTGTTTTTCAAAAATTTGAAGTTGTCAAATATCATGATTTATAGTATTTTTTTTTATACTTATCTAGATTCATGGTAATTTTGACATAGTTTCCTAATTAAATAATACATGTTATTTCTTTTATTCCTTTTTATGTGATGCTGATAGATTAATTCCAATAATCAATTGAATTTTTAATTTATTTTTAGAAAAATTTAAAATCAAGTGGCTGAAGCAGACACGTCAATGGGCAGCTGTCTGCTCAAGCAAGTAGCTAAAACAGACATGTCATCTAACAATTGTCTGCTTCAATTGCTTCGAAAATTTTAAAATCAAGGAGTCGAAGCAGGCACGTCAATGGATAGTTGCCTGCTTAAGCAAGCAGCTAAAGCAGGCATGTCGTCCAGCAGTTGTTTGCTTCAGCTGCTTCGCTAGCCTTCTATTATAACGTGTGTGTGTATATGTGTGTGTGTGTGTATTCTTTCATATAGTTTTGTATATGTAATATTATGTCTTTAATTCTTATTCCAAAAAGACTTTATCTTATTTTGTTAATTATATTATTTTAATTATAAATTATTTTTGAAACTACATAATTCATGATTGAATTAATTATTTCACTAAGTTAATTTTAAGAAGCTCTTTAATTGCTTAATATTATTCATCTTGTAGCCAAACTAACCGATTGATTCAACTCGCATAACTTCTTTTTCACTTTTAATAATGGCATCGCCGATAGATCTTGACCCAAAGTCATTACGGAGCCATCAACAACTCAACTTTTTTCTCCTTTTTTAGACTTGTTTCACAATCAATTTTGAAGTCAAAATGCGTCCTTCTTTGACTAATTGGATAATCATAATACTAAATGATAGAACATTAGTCATATGGATTAAAAATTTATAAAGGAAAAAGCTATAAAAAAAATTTAAAATTTGATAATTGATGAATTGGAGAGGAAAAATGGATGAAGAAGAAAAATTGTTACAATTTGGAATAAATAAAGGAGAAGAAAATTTGAAATTTGAATTGTTCGATACTGTTATCATTTTGGGAGGATATCAATTTGTTTTGCATGATTGTGAAATTTACATTTAATTTGATATCTTTTCCTTTTTTAGCGCAACAGCCAATAAGGTAATATATGGACAAGTTGTATGTCAAACAGTATTAGAGGATGTATCCATAATTCATTAATTTAAGGGATTTTTTGTAATTTGAAAAAGAGAAGGGGTAAAATGTAATTAGCTCTTAACACTATGGGATTTATGTAGGTTATACTATTTTTTAATAAGTAGACCGTTAATTTTCTTTCCAAAAGAATAAACATGCTGGAAAAAAAAGAGTTGTTCAAGCTTTGCTCTACTTGGGAACCTTTTAGGAGTCGTTTGCCGTGAGATATAAAGTATAATAATCCCAGAATAAAATGTAGGTAAGAAATATCAAGTAGTCATAGGATTATTTATCCCACAATTTATACCTCAGTGATGGGATAAATTATCTCATATACGTGATGGAATAACTTATCTCAAGATAAATAATCCTAGGATAGTTAATTCCAAAATAACTTACTCCCAACCAAACAACCCCCAAACATGCATTTCAGAAAATCAATGAACATGTGATCCTTACACCAATAAGTGATCACAGGAACTGAGGCACCAAAATTCTTCCAGGTAAGTACAACAATTATTGATACAAACAGAGAAATATATTGTCATCAAAGATGAGATCAAGAGAAGAAGCTAAATAAAAGCCAAAAATGTTTACTTTTGAACAGAAGCTAAATAAATGCCAAGAATGTCTTCTTTCAAAAGAAGCAATTTTTTAAAATGTCTTCACAGCATACTAATATTGAGTTTAGCAACTCAACTCAATAGTTCAAATTATATAAAGGGATTCTTCATAACTCACAGCCCTCTAGATTTATTGATGGATCCATAAAATAAAATTTGAGCATCACCATTTTGCTTCAACCGGTGCTTAACATTCTACAGAACATACTAATTAATAAACAATCAATCACTACATAAGCAACTGCCTTACCCTCTGCACACAGCTATGACGATATGGACAGTGAAGCTTTTAAAGGATTCTGCAACTATATATAACAGAATATCATCTTTTTGCCGTCGTGTTTGATGGTGCCTCACAAGCCCCTCTTAAGAATCTTACAAATTACTATGAAAATACAAACTAGCAAGAACTGTCATATGAAGTGAAAAGCTATATCAGTTCTCTAGGACTTCAGTAACTTTTGGACCATCTCGTGTTGGGAAGTTTATCACGGTAGGTTTGGGAGAAGTCCGATCACCACATGACTCTGAGAAAGTTTATTTAATATCAGAAACAGCAAAAGAACAGCATCATTTTTCTCATCCATCCACTTATGAAGGCCTTCATTGCTGATATTGGCCCCAATAGTTGTCATACTCATATTGCTTTACCACTAGAGGTGGAGGGAACTTGGTAATCGGTGTTGATGGCCTGCAATCAGTCTCAAAGATCAATGATATAAACTGGTTAGCAGGAGAAAAAAGACATCACTGTCTGAAGACGAGTGTATTGAGGAAACAGCTTCTCTCCCTTTGAGGGAGGGGTAAGATGTGCGTACATTCTACCCTCCCCAAGCTTCACTCTGCGGAGTCATCCTGGATATGTTGTTGCTGTTGTTGTTGCTTGAAGATGAGAGATGACAATCAAAACAGTGCAGGAATGATATGTACCACACTCAAAAGCTCTTAACTTTGCACTCATGCAGAAACTACAAAAGGATAAAACGATGAGGAGGAGGAGACCAATGATGATATGATGAAGGTATGATGCATAATCACTTGTTAAATTCTTAAACATGCACTTCA
>JAPFFP010000099.1:3912494-3933538 GCA_026153255.1 Solanum medicagineum
ACCAAACGTGAACATAACACATTAACACAATTTCTCCCGTCACATTTCTTCACAATATATACAAAGCTTGAAAGTAACGCGAGATACGGATATTACCCTTATCGGAGCAGCGATACTGGGATGACGACGAGCTTAACGGTGAACTTTGACACCATCGACTTTGTTCCAGATCTTGAACTTGAAATCAGAATGTTCTCGTTTCAAAACTTTTTCAAGTGTATAAACCTTGGATGAGGGATTTCTAATGGTCTTCTTTTACTGAGAAACAACACTGTTTGCTCTCATGGATTTCTTTGAATCTCAATTGCTGCCTAATTGGGTTTTTAGGGTTATCCTCGCCACCGCCGGTCTCTCTCTATTGACGGCTATCGACTGCCTCTTTCATTAGTGAAAGAAGGGAGAATTTATAGCCCTCAAATTAGGGCAAATATTGAGGGGAAAATCAGATGGGTTAGGGTTTTTGAAATTCAAAATTGAAAGTGGGTAGGGTTGATGCATGAAGGAGAAGGGGACAAGAACGTTAAGGGTTGTCGAGTGAACGTTGGAAGTTGTCGTGCGTTTTCTGTTTTTGGTTTTTGGCTTACTAGTTTTGGGGCTATGGTTCGTGAGGAAGAAGAAGGAGATGAAGGTGGAGAAATGGTGAGTTGGGGAAAGGGGATCGGGGAAAGAGAAAGAAGAAGAAGGCAGGGGATCGAGGGATTTGGGGAAAGGGTCTGGGAAAGATAGAGAAGAAGAGGAAATAGGGGATTGGGGAAATGAAGGATAGGGGGCGCGTGGGGTGCACGCGCCCGCCTTAATTTTTTTTTTAAATAATTGTTCAAAAAATGTTAAAAATAAAGATAAAACTCAATGAATAATTTGACACCAAAGAGGGTAAAAATTGGGTGTCAACAATGGCTGCTCCATAAGCAAAGCTGGACCTCTAGGTTTCCCAGAAATTCGGCCAAACTGGTTTGCATTTCTCCTGGTTGGGCGCCCTTTGCCCCTTACTGGTCCGTTAGCTCTGCGAGGAGGCATGATCTGAAAACACGACATGAACACATGAGTTAAGAGGGACTTTACAGAGATATACTCTGTAGCACGAGACAAAGAATAAAAATTAATGATGACACTTCCTAATGTCCCGTAGCCTCCCTATTATAGATGTGGTGCGCTTCACACTCATATACGAACTCTACTAGATACAGTTCCATAGACTCCCTAGGACTCTTGAACTCTGGCTCTGATACCAGGTTTGTCACTCCCCGAGCCAACATCGTGGACGTAGCTGGCAATCGAGGATCATTTCTGGTCCTAAGCGAACCACTTGGCCTGGCTACTTACTCAGCAGAAGACTGAAACAACTGTGGAAAGACTGTAAAAGTAACAAGCTATAACAAGAACTGTCTGCACAAACTAAGTGTAAAAAGTTATCAAGCAATAACTAAATAAACTAGAACTAGAATATTGACACATAGTCTATGGAACCTCTACTAAAGTTGTCTGAAAGGACTACTGGGACAGGCCCCAAGTAGCCAGAACTAAAGTAAATGCTGAAATAAAATAAAAGTAACTCAAAAGCCTTTGACTGAGAAGAGGCCTCACCAAATGACTGGAAGTTGTCTAGTTCTCAACGAAGTGGTTGCTGAGGAACTCTGTCACCTGCATCTGCATCATAAAACAATGCATGTCCTAAGAACATCAGTACGTGGAATGTACGGTATATAAGATGGCCAAAATAGTAACTCAGAATAACATAATATTTCTCTAAAAGACAAACATAACTCATAATGAAATAACAATAATAGTAGATATTTGGTATGCTGAAATTAACATGTTGAAAACTTGTAAGTAAAACATATCTTCTTAGCTTGAGGAGTTTCTCTAACCGACAACCACCACTATGAGCTTCGTGTGATACATCGTCTTGCCCACGGTGCCAGAGCTGTTCCGTACTTTGCTGGGGTGGGGGACGAAGAACTAGGGGAGTGGATCCATCCCAAAACTGGGTCATCTCAGTGGCTAATGAGGAAGGTATTGTGGTACAATTCTATCATATGTTGGCTACATAGTTTATGAGTTCGAGTAATTAATTTCATTCTCACTCATATCGTTGCTCAATACTACTCCCAAAAATGAATATTATATAGCTCATACTTAAAGATTATGAATTCTTGAAATCTGATCTTTCGGGGACTTAGCCTAACTTACTACTTAACTTTCTCGACTGAATTCTTTAACTTGGCTGAAACTAATATCTTTTCAAGTATTTTCAAACATGCTAGGTTACTCAGCTAAAGTGCAAACAAATCTCAAAGAAAATATTCTTTAACTTGATTAAAATTATACATATGCTAGCTTTTCTTTTCTTGAAGTAGATTCAAGATTCTCAAGAATATATCTTGAAGTAGATTCAAGATTCTCAAGAATATATCTTTTGCAGTAAATATTGTACAACAATGTAACTTCGTACTAAAATCCGTAAAAGACATGATTTCATATCAAAAGGAGTGCATCAACCCATATTTAGATGGAATTAACTAATATGGGATGAAAACTCTTGATCTTACGGCTTAATCAGAAGCTTGTATGGAATTGGGGACTTTAGATTCCAAAATAATAATAAAAATAACCTTTTTGGAGGGCCTTACATACCTTGGAAAGAATTCTGGAGCCCTACTACGATCTTGATTTTTTTTCTTTACGCTTGAATTTTCTTGGGAGGGTTTTTGAAAGAATGAAAGTGTGTTCTCTACGTTTAGGAATTAAATTACTTAAAACCGACCAGTTTAGGATTATGGGTGTGGGAAAGGTCGAAACTACCCTTCCTTATTAAAAGAAAAAAAACAATCTATTTTTGTATTGGTACGCGTCGCGCGCCAGTGTTATTTAACTGGTTTTCGCAAATTTTAAATTTTAACTTGAAATCTCGAAAAAAAAAAAGACAAGTGGGATTTCGCGTCCCTGGTGCGTCGCGGAAGGTGCGCGGAAAGTCCACTGTTTTGGAATTTTTTTGAAAAAAAAATTTGACTCGGTCGCGTTAAAATCAAGTCGAGACCATCTTCCGACTCAGTTTTTCGCACTAATCGTAAATCCGGTCTCGAATTTGCAAACTTGGCATGGGAAGATGCTTTACGCGCAAGCCTATTCTAGGGGTATTTTAGTCTTTTCACCGTGTGTTACAAAATAAAAACTTACTCTTTAAATAATTAAAAACATACTTTTTCATTAACTTTATATATTTTTAAAAACTTCTCTTATTTAGAAAGCTAAATCAGTTAATTATTTTAATAAATCACTTTGATCACTTTTTCTTAAGAATTTCTTTGATCCTTAAAAAGATACATTATTTCAATTTGAATAAATTATGAAAAGAAATCTCATAGAGATGGGGATTTATTTTATTCCATAAGAAAATGAAACATAATTAAAAAATTAAAAAAGAAAAAAAAGAAAAAGAAAAAAGATAGGGTTGTTAGTTTCAAAGGTATAAGTGAGCCAAAAAGGAGGAAGAAAAACATTTTTGAAACCAAAGATAGATGAAAAATGCATTTTAGGCTCAATAGATGAATGAAAGATATTTTTTTACTATATTTAATAGTTCGAAAGCATTTTAAACCCTTTTCCAAAGACATTATTATCTCCAATCTTGAGGTTTGCTTCTAGAAGAAGAATTTGATTACGTCAAGGATCATATGATATAGGAGTCTTCGATTTGCTATATTTACGAATTCATTTTTTATTAAGATGTCAATACATCATTTTTCATGCTTAGACTTGGACTCTATAACTAACAAAATATTTTACTCCCTCTTTTAAATTAATTGAATTTTTGAGATTTTTTTAATGTTCAAAATAGTTGAATTATTCAAAGTTAAAAAAAAATATTTGAAACTTTTTCCATATTTATTCTTTCATTTATTGAAGTATTATATTTTCTAGGAGATAAATTACATTACATATTTATGATTTCACAAAGGGCAATAGTGAAAGTATGATGTAAATTTTGTCTTTGAATACTTTCTTAATATGTATGCATTACCTTACAAATTCAATTAATATGGGACAGAGAGAGTATTATTTTATAAGTCACGCTAATAGAGATATCTAATTGTTGAAGGGTATAAAAATAGATTAGTAATTAGGGGATATTTTGATGGTTCAATATTTAAAGTTTTACTATTTATGTTTTTATATTTTTTATAATTCATAATTTATATGAATGATGATTAAAAAATATGTTTAAACTATATGATTGAATAAAAGTGTTGTCCATTAATAGCGTGGTCTAAAATATCTATGTCGTGATAATTTAGTTTAAAAATACCCCTATACTATATAATAATTCAAAAATGTCATTTTCTTGATAAATACATTGTTTTTTATTATTCAAACAGTACACTTTGTTCCTAATAAAAATATTACTTACTTTTAAAGAGTCTTATTCTAGTGTTTTTCTTTTAAAGTCACTTTAACTAATAAATAAGTAGAAAATAATCTTTTAGATAACAAAAAAAAGTTTTTTTAAGTAGGATAAACATTCGATGATAAAAAAAATATTATTAAGAAAAACATGTGTTTGTAGAGAAAAAGTAATACATTTATTTGAAAAAAAATATTTTTTTAACTCATTAAATAATATAAAGATATTTTTAGATCAAACTATTTAGATCAAATTATTAATTTAAAATATTTTAATTGAATTTTTCGTAATTTAAAGATAAGTTAAATAACAACAACAACACTTTTCATAATTTTTTAGATGGAGTGGACATATAACGAAAGCTATTGATTGGGCATTCAAGATGATGTCTTTCATGCATTAATGGTGATTAGTGACCTGGGCTTCAATTATATCAATGATATATGTTGCTTTGTTAGTGACATTTATGCTTTCGTCACGGATTGCCATGATAATAACTTTTGCTTTACAAATGACTACTTAAAAATTTTAAGGATTCAATAATTATTCATAAAATTATTTTTAATAATATAATTTAATTATCTTTAATCATTTAATCAGATATTATTTTTATAGGCTTCTAAATTGTGAAAATTAATTGTTAGGGGTAATATTGTCACTAGATATCTGCTTTGAGAAGATTAAATTAAAAAATTTTCAAAATATTTTTGAGAGTTCCATTAATTTAAAATAACTGAACAGTTGAAGTAGCTATGAAAATTATTTATGAGGGGCAATATCGCAAAGTCAATAAGCAACTGCTTTAAATCGATTGAATTAGAAAATCTCCGAAATATTTTTATGGGCCCTTCAATTGTGAAAGTTAGTTGTTAGGGGTATTGTAAAATTACTAAGCAACCACTTTAAAAAGATTCAATTAAAAATAATTGAAGTTACTGAGAAAATTATTATGAAATCATAATTGAAACTATTGGAAAATTATTTATTGGGGATAATATTGTAAAATTATATTTGAATCAAGCAACTGCTTTAAAAAGATCAATAAAAAAATTCACTAATATATAAGAAGAAACAGACCGTTCAAACAGGCACGTGCCTGCTTGTCGCCCCAACTCTCTCTTATATAATAAGAGAAAACATGTTGGTGAATATACAATAATATATTATAGTTGAAAATAATGTGAACAAAAATAAATAATAAATATTCATGTTAAAATTTATATACTTCATTTTCTTTAAGAAGATTCAAATTTTATTGTAAGATATAACCGTTCAACAATATCGAATAACCAAATAACTCTGAACTAATTAAAGGGTAAAAAATTCCAATAAAAAACACATTGCTTCAATATGTCTACTTTTTCTTCACCTGTACAGTAAATATGTTGGATACATAAAAATTTTTTTTCTCAGGTCTCTCCTTTTTCATGCTAATCTCAAAATATATACAAAAAATAACTTTTCATTCACTTACAATTTATGTCATATTCTATTACAGCAGAGCGGAAAAAACATCATAGGTATAAACTTTCTTCCACAAATAAATGTCATGAATCTTATGGTCATTTGAGATTACTGGGATAATTAGTAGAAAATAATGAAGAGAGTATGTCATTTTATATTTACTTGCTATCATAGACTTAATATTTTAATTTTTAATATTGAAATACATAATATAATACCAACAAAACATCGTTCAAATATATTGCAAAACTTTATATGTTTATAATAGAGGTATAACATATCCTAGGCATTTTGAGTCAATATTATAGTCAAGCTGTCCATAAATATATATTTGTTTTGAATATATAAGCATATAAATCTTGAAATTTTTAGAAGATACAAGAATATAGTTAGAATTTCACGGATTCTGAAAAATAAAAAAACTAAAAAAGCAAAAAGGTCATTTCATCAAGTGCTATACAAAAGAACAAATCACTAGAAAGGTGTGCTTCCATATTTTGTCCTTTAGGCAACAGACATTTATATATACCTTATCCTTATAGTATACATATGCATCTTATTCTTTTAATTTTGGGGGGACGACAGTAATGGAATGAAAAAATAGAGAAAACGATTTTTTGATGTTCAAAAATTTCTTTACAATTTGTAAGAAAGTAATTATACAAAGCTCCCACATGTTTTATGTACATCCTCTTGTGGTACTTTAATTTTTGTCACTGATCCAAAAATAAACTGATGACACTTGCTCAATCCCACAAAATAAGTCAGCCTAAACCCAACAAAAAACAAAAATAACCTACGAAAGTAAATATAATAGGTAACTAAAAATAGAAATCTCCATAAGCTTAAATACCAACCAGAGATTGATTATCACGTGTACAAGCCACTAAAAATACAAAAATTAAAAAAAGTACAAGTTTGAACTATCTTTTTTCTCGAATAGAACAAAACATAAAAGAAATAGGATCAAGAGAGTTTGTCAAATGACAACCGTTACCTCTCTAAATCTCCTGGGAACCCTCGGATGACTAAGAAAAGGTACTACTCATTGTTAGGACTCAGAACCTATGCAAGTGTAGAAACAAGGGTGATTACCAACAACAACATAGCACCAAACAAGTCAACTAACAAAACCAACCAAGTCAACTAACAAAACCAAGCAAGTCCAATAGAATACATAAACTCCTTTCATCCCAATCGACCCTCCACAACTACTGTCATGACCTAAGCCTAGGGCATAGATGTGACACGACGAATGAGAAACCCAAAGGCAACCTAAACACGCCTCTTAGCATATCGTTTGCACATCCTTGGTTGCCGAATATAAAACAAACATTCAGCAAATAATTCTAAAGGAATAGGGGCTTATGACTAACGCTATGAGGATAGATAGGAGAAAGGAATTTGCATTAATCACTTAACAAGCAAGTATTAACGGGAGGATAAGTAAGAGTCAAGCTATGGGGGAATAGGGATGTAGGACTTTCATCATCTTCCATCAACATGAAAACAACTAATATCACAAGACTCAAGCTATGGGGGAATAGGGACATAGGACTTTCATCATCTTCCATCAACATCAAAACAAATAATATCACATAAGGGATGGGTCTAAAGGATAGGAATCCATAAAGCTCATCATAGGTACATAGCTTAGTATCCAACAAAACCTCTAAGTATGAATAGGATGGGGGCCAAGACATGTCCAAGGCTCTACCTCAAACTAGAAAGTAAAGTGAAATAAAGTTTCAACATAAGCAAGATAGAAGTAGGATATTGTCCTCGAACTAGAGGATTCACCATAAGTACAATCTTCACAAATCCAAGTTAGCCACATGGAAGATATCGAAGAGACTGGTCCCTACATGGTTAAATCATGTAGGCAAAAAGTATGCATTAGTACTTTGAATTTACTAATATGTGGGCATGCAATGCACAAAACATGAGTTATAAAGCTAGTGAATAACATGATCATTTAAAAACACTACTTGAACCATAGAACATAAGATAATGCATGTAGGAGAATAAGATATGTATAAGTAATCTAGCTCATGAAAGAACACTTGATCTTATCATAATGAGGAACAGAGGTTACCATTCATAAGTAAAATAGCCATGTCTTTTGGGAAAAAACTTTGGTTTTCATCAACGAAAGAACCATCTATATAAATGAAACTCTAGAAATCATAATGAAGGACACCATACATACTTGGAAAGAAAGTAATATACCTTTATGAGAAACATCAATGCTAACAACGAAGGATCATAACATATGTGAATAAAACTGTGTAAGCTTTAGAAACAATGAGTTGTACAACTTTAAGATACCGTTGGACATGACATAAAGGAACCATCATAATCATCATAAGAGGGACAACTTAGGACCATAAGGAGAACTTGAACATGTGCGAGAGCACCCTTTAACTGACATAAATCATATGAGCTAAGCCTTGGAGTCCTGATGTTTTTCCTATACCGGAAGAAAGGGGAAAGTCACTTGCCAAGGCGACCTCCTAAGATGCCTAATGGATACGAACGGGTGGTCTAGAAGTCAACCTCTACTAGAGGTCACCCCTATTTCCTACGGTGGCATGTAGTTATGGGACAATGAGATTCTACTAACGTTCTCTTGCCCTAGATATTGGGGAGTATCCGCATTTATTCCAAGTCCACTCGGTGTTAAGTGTGACTCTCACGGAATGACCATAACTTGAATCATAGAATCATCTAATATGGAGAGGTATTCTACTAACTCATCCCTTAAACATCTTGAAATAATGGAGAGGTATTTTACGAACCCATCTCATAAGACTTTTGAACATAAATCATCATCATAAGGATAGCTCCTAGATCTTTTCTATGCCTCTACTATCAGTTCATCATTATAGTTTTTTCTATGCCTTTAAAAACCAAATGATCTCTGGATTGATCAGAAGATCCTTTCAGTTGGCTAGAATCCGTCACTTGAACGAAACTCCTATCGGCCCATCATCATCTCATAAGCTTTACTATGTAGAGGACTCATACCTCAATCATTCATTCATGCTAAACTTCATAAGACTAGTTCCCTTAGACATACAAACACTGGGTAATCATGACACTCATAACTTGTATAATATAACATCATAAGTAGGGGTTTACAATAACATATATTTTTTATAGGTTTTCAATGAATCTCACAACATACTTGATTTACCTCATCCTCCATCACTTTTATGAATTAGCATACATATAGTGAAACCTTTTCATCATTCATAAGAAACTTCATCATTAAACCCTTATCATTAGAAAACTCAATATGATAATTGGATGGGCTCATGCATGTAATTTAAATCATGTAACTCAAGAGGATAATGCTTGAAAATAGTGCAATTCATCTATTAAAATCATCCCTAGAACAACCCACCTCAATCATACATATCATCTTTCAAAACATGGGCATTAAAACATGAAATTCATCTCACATAATCCTCAACTTCATAGTTATAGTCATAACATGCATAATCTAATAGTAGCTCAATGTTATTAAAGAGTAGTTCGTCAACACTAATGCTTCATAAAATTAAAAAAAAGGGGTTTCATATCATTCAAAACATTTACAATATTCTCATGAGCTCATAGTATGCACAATAGCCCTTCAACATTCTTAACATTTATAATTTACATGTCTTACAATAGGACTTTCATCAACATAGAAATTTGTCAATTGCTTTAGCCAAAACATGATGGGTAATATGCACATGAGCTTAAAATCATGCAATTCAAGAGTATAAAACATGAGAGGAAAAAAATAAAGTCATATAAGAATCATTCAAAACAACCCACCAACATTTTAGCAAAACCCTAATTTGAGTATCGTGAAAACCATTCAACAATTCATAATCTTTCAAAGTCTTTCAAGATTTCATGGCATACAAAGTTTTAATATCATAATCATAATATGATCTCATTCCTTGATAGGAGTCCATGCATCAATAGATCAATAACCAATAAATTCTCAACATATTTCATGCAATAGAGTGATAATAGAAGTTACCCATAATGAAATAATCATTAAAATCAAGAAATTTGATGAAAATAGTTTTGGGACTCCATGGGTGGAAAGACCCATGGATGAAAGACCCACGTACCTTAAACTTGAGATTTTCTTGAAAGAAACTTGAAGAAGACTTGAAGAAGACTTGAGCTTCACTTAGTTTCTTGAATTCCAACAAGAGTTCTTGAAAAGCTTGAGATTGAATGGAATATTTGGTGAAGATTAAAGAGGAATTTGAGAATGTTTTGAGAGTTCTAGGGCTTGAAATGGTTGAAAAATACACAATTCTCGTCAATAGAGGCATTGGGTTATCACCCAAATGCCCCCAGCTGAAACAGGGAAAATTCGAAAAGTTTTGAGCAATTTCGTCAAAAAAATGATTTTCTGACACAGGCAACCTATACCTTGTGGATAACCGGTTTCCTACACAATTTTGCCTCTTGAACAAGAATATGAAGTCGGATTTGCGAAATAATATATGAATTTTAAGAGATTAAAAAAATCGCATTATAGGGTCTTTCTGAGCTAAGTTGAGGGGTGTTACAACTACAACTTGCACAGAAAATCAGCCCAACCCAACAACACATAATACACAATAAAGATAGTTTTCACAAAAAATCACAACTCAAAATCACAAGCCACAATTTACAAGTGATAACACAATCAATCTTAGGAATAACGCCACACAAGGATATGTAATAATGGGATGCAATGCTTATGCAATAATTTTCGGCAATGACCTCGGTATCATAACATCACTGGCAATGACGTCAACATCGCCAGTAACGACCTTCTCATAATATCATTGCCGGTAACAACCTCGACATCACAATATGACTAGCAAAAATGAAAAAGGAACAAAATACCTCTTAACTATTAGAAATAGAGCAAAAATATTGTAACAAGGGGCATTTTTGCTCCATTTCTGATACTTCGGAGTATTTTTAACTCTCTTTTATTTCTGTTAGAGAGAGAGATATTTTTGAGTCAAAACATAATGGAGCGATATTTATACTCCATTTTAAATAGTTCAGGAGTATTTTTGACTATTTTCCTATATTTAATAAAGTTAAAATGTAAAAATACGTCTAAAGTATTCACTTATGAGTTTCAGATCTAAATTATAAATATCAATTATTTATTTTTCCTATTCAAAATGTTGATAAATATTTCATTATTAATAATAAAAATAAAAATAAATTTCGCACCTAAATAATTCAAATATAAAATATTTTAAATATATTTTCATCGTTATTTTGGTGCATCACTTTATTGAATGAACTCCTTGTAAATGATGCAAAAAGTATCTAAAACAATGATGAAACCAACGCCCAACGGTAACCTGTGGGCCCAAAGAGAAGTTAATTAATTCCCTATAAAAGAACTCCAGCCTGGACAGATCCCTGTAACGGGCCGGCATTTATTCCCAAATGAGAAAAGAAAAAAGGAAAACATTTACTAAAAATAATTATTTTATAATAATTATTATCTTAGTAAATTTAAAAAAGTTAATTATAGTTTTTCTCTATATTATTTTTACAATTATCCTTTTAAAAAAATATTCATATGATTTTCAAAAAAAGTTTTTAAAAAATAACATAAGATTACAGGGACGAAAATGGTCCCTCTTTTTTATCGTATAAAATATGGTAAAGTAGAGAAGGAACACTTGTACTGGAAATAGAATACGTTAAGTTAACGTGCGTCGCTTTCTTCGATACTGTTTATATTATTTGTAAAAAGACATCCCTACCCTCCTCGACGGCCGGTCACCGTCGGGAATTGTTGTTCCGATCTACTCTGCGGCTCTCAAACTCCATAATTCCCAATTTCTCGCCTGCCGGAACCTAAAATGGCGAAGGAATTCGTGAAATCAGTTGAAGAGGGTGTACATCTATCGAAAAGGCTTTATTTCGGAAAAGACAGAGCGGTGGCGCCTCCAAAGCCAATGACGGCGATGGAAAAAGCGTCGCAGTCTTACCTGCCGGAGTCTCCTATGTTGTACGCTGTGATTTGTGATCCAGCTATTGTTGATAACCCTGATATTCCGAGCTACCAGCCTCACGTGCATGGCCGTTGTGATCCTCCTGCTTTGATTCCTCTTCAGATGAACGGGATTTCACTGGAAGCTGATTGTTATTTGGATACGGCGTTCATCACTGTCACAGGGTCTTGGCGCGTGCATTGTGTCATGGGTAGTCGTAGCTGCGACTGTTGTATCGCCGTCCCCATGGGTGAACAGGTAATTCAACAATTTATGACTTCTCTTTTGAAATTAATAAAGTAGAGATCGCATAACCAATCCAAAAAGGAAAAAGAAAGAAAGTAGAGATCGCATAAAGCTGTTGTCTTAGAGAAAGAAAAAGCTGCTTCTTTTATTAGGTCATATATTAGGAATTTTTACACTATTTGTGTAGTTTAATATTTAATATAATAGTTAATCGGATCAGGTTTTCTTTAAGAAGTTGCTTGTATCTTAAGACTATTCCAGCTTAATGCTGTAAAATTACATTACAAACTGTTGATGCACAAAAATAATCACTTGGGAAATGTTTAATCCTGGGTAATTTGTGTTATGAATAATCTACTGCTAACATTGTAACTGGAATCTTTTGACTGCTTAAGAATTCTTTCAGGTTTTTCTCTCTAAGACAAAGATTACAGATTGCAGAACCTGGTAGTAATATGCTCCAGTCTTGTGAATAATTTATTTAGTCTGTAGGCGACACAAACTAGTTGAATTAAGGCTTAGCTATTTTCTAACATTTACATTAGGCCTGGTGTTTATCAGGTAAAAATTGTGCGTTTGTATAAGAATAAGCGTGGGATTCTCTTCTAGTATTTGCGAGCCTCTAATTTGTCTTAAAAGTCAGGTTATTTTATTGGAATGAAATGGACATGAGTAGAGCAGAATGGACATAGACAATTCATATAGCTGACCCAACTAATTTGGTGAGGAAGAGTTGTTGATGATTGATTAGTGCTTTCATGACATGGGAGTTGACTGCATGACAAATATCTGATCAACTGTCTCATTAAATATGTTGTCAGCACGACATCGATCTCAACTGTTGTCTCATTAAACATTTGCTTCTTATTCGTTATCAAAAAGTAAATATTTTCTGCTTATGTTAGATTCTGAATCCTCCTCGCCTCATGTTTTTTGTTTCACAAAGGTGAAACATTGCTGATTGTTTGTTCTCAAGTGATGAATTATTTGGCTAACAGGGTTCAATTCTAGGTGTCGAGGTTGAGCTACCCAGAAAATATTACAGCACTAAAATAGTTACCTTGGATGATGAAAACGAAACAGAAAAGGTAGCCAAAATTGAAGATGGATGCTTTCTGAAGCCCCACATTTTTACTCTCACAATACCTAAGGTAAATTTATCAGTGTCCTATGTAACCCACTCTCTTCCTCACTATTGTTCATTTTAATGATGTACTTACCTCTTTAGGTGGATGGTGGAACCAACATCTCTGTCACAATTAGATGGTCTCAGAAGTTATTATATTGCAATGGCCAGCTAACCTTGGACGTGCCCTTTAGTTTCCCGGATTTCGTCACTCCAGCTGGAAAAAAAATTTCTAAAAAAGAAAAGATACAGCTTAATGTTAACTCTGGTCCTGGAACAGTAGTTATATGCAAGAGCACTAGTCACCCTCTGAAGGTGTGGCTCTGTTATATATTCCACTGATTTATAGTTTTATGGTTGATGAACAATTGTGACATCAGGTTATATTTGTTTTGTGGTTAGGAGCGACAGCGTCAGGCAGGAAAGTTGAGCTTCTTTTATGAATCTGAAGTCCTAAATTGGTCAAGTGGCAACTTTGTTTTTTCTTACGCGGTAGGTCTTACATGAATTTATGTTGATCATATAGTATAAAGCATAGTTATAACTTCCTGCTTCCTGGAAAGGAAGGTCAAACTATTAGTCACTAGGGTAACTATCTTGCTATTTTTTAGCTCCAGCACATTAAAGTGACATTTTCTATAAATCTGTTAATTTGGACTGCGAGAAACTCTTTCAACCATCACCACTCTGTTTTCAGGTGTCTTCAAATCATACCTATGGCAGTGTACTTTTGCAATCACCCCCACCAGTTGACAGCGACCAGAGAGAGATGTTTTGCTGCTCTCTTTTTCCGGGAGACGAGCAGTGTAGGATGGTTGGTACTCTTTATCTTTTTCTAATGTTATCCTTTGCTTTTAAAATTTGTTCTGCAAAAGTTTATTTTTATGACAATTTTAAGGGAGACCAATGGAAATCTGTTAGTTATTCTTCTACATTCAGCATCTATCGAGTCACGATGATGTTCCATCCTCATGCCAGATTGTTAGTTTCTCTTCTATGTCAAAAGATGTAATTGACTTGCTAAACTATAGGTTGATTTCGAGGTTCAGCTTAAAAAGTACTTTCTCTGTCCCATTTTATGTGGCACCGCTTGACTTGGCACGGTGTTTAAGAAAAGAAGGAAGACTTTGGAAACTTGTGGTCTAAAATCATCCATAGATATTTGTGTAATTAAAAATTGTTTCATTAAGGGTAAAAAGGGAATTTCAAAACTAAATTGTTTCTAATTCTAGTAAGATGATATTCTTTTTGGTACGGACTAAAAAGGAAAGGGTGCCACATAAAAAGAGATGGAGGGAGTAATTGCAGTTATCAGTACATGATCATGCATATTCATGCCTAACCCCTTGTTTGTCTAGAAGACTACTAGATTAGCATTCTCTTTCGGAAGGTGGAAAAACATGTACCACAGCAATAACATCTCTTATTTCCATATTTATCTGGGTTTATATATCATTTGTGAAGGAATGATCAACCAATAACATGTAGATGTTGATCATGCATATTAATGCCCAACTCACCCGATGCTCCTATAAGATTACTTGATTAGCATGTACTTTTAGAAGGTGGGGAAAAATATGATACAGGAGCAATACCATTTATTATGTCCATATGTTTTCGAGTTTTTATATTATGCGTGAAGGAATGATCAATCAATAACATGTTACAGGAAGTAGTTAATCTTGTATTTGCAGAATGGTTTGACTTGTTTTTTAATTATCTGTTTTTTAAGTTCCCTCTTATTGCTTACTAAGGGCAATTATATATATGAAGTGGCAATGCTCTTCTTGTACTTATTAAGGAAAATTTTGTCATTGTCACTTGAAATTTCTGACAGGTCTTCAGAAAGGAAGTGGTATTTGTTGTTGATATAAGTGGGAGCATGAAGGGAAAACCAATTGAGGATACCAAAGAAGCGCTTTGTACGGCCTTGTCAAAGCTTGATGCTCAAGATCTGTTTAACATAATAGCTTTCAACAGCGAAAAGTATCTTTTTTCATCATCACTCGAGTTGGCAACCAAGACGGCTATTGAAAAGGCAACTCAGTGGATTGAATCGAATTTTATTGCTGGTGGTGGCACAAATATTTTGAATCCATTGACTCAGGTCATACCCTTTTTTAGATCACTTCATCAGTTATATTGTTCTTTTTCATCTATTTTAGTTAGTTGCAAGCTATACTTTTTGTATGTTAATTGTTCTCATCTATTGAGTCAGAGTAGATGATATATACCCGAGATAGTATCAAACTTCAACTATTTGTGAAAAACATGAAGAGTGAAATAAAATATAACAGTGGTATGCTCATTATTTTTTGTATAAATTGCTTCCATATGAGCAGAATATCAAGGTTATAATGAACAGAACCCCACTAGGTTATTCTACTTTTGCATCAATAACAGTTGCTATCAACGGTGAGATGCAACTGATTTACTTATTTTTCTCCATGACATTAGGTCTGTCATATAATATTTATATCAATTGGTCATATACAGTGATTCAAGGCCGCATTTGTTGGTTGCTTAAGTTGCTTCATGTACATCTTCTGTGACTGCATCTAGCTAGACACTAGGCTAGGAGTGCAATATAGGTGGCGTTCTATTCAAACCTATGATCGACAAAAACGTTTTGGGTGTCAGCTGATATTTCTTATCTGATTGAGTTGTAACCTGATCGTAAAGAAGTTTTGGGCCACTATTTTAGATATTCACAATCGATTATCCCCTCTCAATGTGTGAGATGCTATTTAATGACACTGGTTTACAACAATATACCCAGTAAAATCCCACAAGTGGGGTGGAGGGTAAAATGTGCGTTGACCTTACTATAAGAGGAGGTTGTTTCCAGAAGACCCTAAAATCAAATATATCAGCTGCAAAAGCAAAAAATACAAGACACGGAAAAATGACTAGAGTGGAAAGCAATTGATAATTTTATTAATACAAAAATAGTAGCAAAATAAATGACGAAAAATAACAAACAAATATATAAAGACGCTATTAATCCTACTAACCTACGATATCACAAGGAAAGACATCAACCTACCCCTACTAACCAACTAACCTTCTACCCTAACACGCGACCTTCAATCTTTTCTATCTAAGGTCATGTCTTCGGTGATATAAAGATGCGACATATCCTGTCTAATCACCTCTCTCCAATACTTTTTCGTCATAAGGAAAGACATCAACCTACCCCTACTAACCAACTAACCTTCTACCCTAATACGAGACCTTCAATCCTTTCTATCTAAGGTCATGTCCTCGGTATAAAGCTGCGACATATCCTGTCTAATCACCTCTCTCTAATACTTTTTCGGTCTACCTTTACCCCTCCACGTAATCCTTAAATTCAACCTTTCGCACCTCCTAATAGGAACGTTTGCACTCCTTTACACATGCCCAAACCATCCCAGTCTCGCTTCTCTCATCTTGTCTGCCATAGAGGTCACCCCTAACTTCTCCCAAAAGATCTGATTCCTAATTTTATCACTCCTTGTATGTCCGTACATTCATCTCAACGTCCGCATCTCCACAACCTGCATCTTTAAACGTATGAGTTTTTGACTGGCTAGTACTCCACCTAGGGGTGGCAAAATTAAAGCCCAACCCGACCCAACCTGTTGAAATTATTAGCTCAACCCATCTCAACCGAACCCATTTCAACCTATTTAAAATTAGGTTGATATGCAACCCGAATTAATTCGAGAGAGATCTTGTTAAAATATTTTCAGAACATTTTTTTCTCAATTCGATATGTTTTATATACCCATAACAAAGAAAAATATAATTTAATTAAGTACTAAAATATTGAAAAAAAATAAATAGAATAAGTAATACTTAGAAAAATTGGGCCAGGTTGGGTCTTGACCCTCTCTATAACCCATTACTCAGCCCGTTTTGACCAAACCCATTTTGACCCAAGCAAATTTGGGTTGGATTGGGTCTTGACCATTTGGTGTCTTGACCCATTATAACCCGTTCAAATTTGATCCAACCGCCCCAATTGCCACCCCTAACTCCACCCCATATAGCAAAGACAGTCTAACCACTACTATGTAAAATTTACCTTTAAGTTTAGGTGATATTTTCTTATCACACAATACTCCAGAGGTAAGCCTCCATTTCATCCGTGCTGTCCCAATACGATGTATGACATCATCATCATTGCTTGAGCATTTGGAAAGGAGAAACTAATATCCTTTCGCTTTTTCCATAAGTATATAAATGAAAATAAAATGTGGTCACTCTCTATCAAGAAGTATTAACAGCAACAGACATTCATCTTCATCGCTTACTATTCCTAGAATGTGAGTCCATGATATTGAAGTTCTATTGAATTCATAGAACTTTTATCATATTTGTATTTTCTGACAAATCTGAGATAACACTTTTACCTTTATCAGGCAATGGAGATGTTTTCCTATACCCAGCAACAAATTCCTGTTATTTTCCTGGTTACTGATGGAGCTGTTGAAGATGAAAGACACATCTGTGATGTTCTGAAGAGTCATCTGATGCAAAACCAAATGATACGCCCACGGCTTTACACATTTGGCATAGGTATGTATCCGGAAGAAGCATTGCCGCCCCCAAAGCTCCCCCACATTCCTATTTTTGGTAGAGGAGATGCATTAATCTACAATTTTAACCTGACCAATATTTGCTCAAAAATTTTACTAATCTACATAATGATACTTTTCATTTCATCTTCTTTTTTGTGTATGCGCCCAAGCTTGATAAGAGCTTGGTTTTGTAGGTTGTGTGAATGTTTTGAGCATGTAACCACAAATTTTACCAGTGCATCCCATTAGACACCTAAATCATGACCGACTTAGATTTGGGGAGTTCACACCTTATTTTTTACCTAGATTCTAGGGATCTAAATTGAATCATTTGTCCTTTGCAGTAGATTTATGCTCTCCAGAACAAATTCTCACATGACTAATTTCAGGATTGTACTGCAACCATTACTTTCTCCGCATGCTTGCAGCGATGAGTCGTGGACACTATAATGCTGCTTATGATGTTGGTAAGTTTAGTGGTTCTACAGCTTTTACAACAAGATTGAAGGATGGCATTGTAATTATTAGTTTTCATTTCAATAAAATAATTTGATTTGCTTCACGATAAATTACTTTTTTGATCTGGGCACACTCAACTTGATATAATGTTACGTAGGTTTCCTGCATTTCTCGTGACTAATTATATGCAATTGTTGATTTAGATGCTTTTCTCATTATATTTGGTGGTCTTGTACAGATTCTATTGAAGTTCAAATGGAAGAGCTGTTCTCCAGGGCATCATCTGTCATTCTTGCAAATATTGCCTTTGAGAACGTTGATGGTCTTGAAGAATTTGAGGTGCGCATGTGAGGATATTTGTTCTTTTATGGGTAGTTCTTGGATGGATCACAATTATTGCTGCTCACATTTAACCAATAATAAATCTAATGAGTCCTCCATCATTTTTGAAGAATTGGATATATTCCCTACATATAATGTGGATATAACTTTAGTATGATCTGCATGCTTTATCATTTTATGTTATCGAAGTTTCGTGCCATCTCCTACATGAATTCTTGCTTCCTAATGATGAATTTTCAACAGGTGTTTCCCGCTCCAGTTTCAGACCTTTCATCCAAAGGTCCATTAGTGTTGTCTGGCAGATATCGAGGAGTATTCCCTGAGACATTTAAAGCTAAAGGAGTCCTTGCAGACTTGAGTAGCTTCTCCTTGGATCTGAAAGCTAT
Source organism: Solanum medicagineum (assembly GCA_026153255.1). Taxonomy (NCBI): domain Eukaryota; kingdom Viridiplantae; phylum Streptophyta; class Magnoliopsida; order Solanales; family Solanaceae; genus Solanum; species Solanum medicagineum. The sequence goes on from JAPFFP010000099.1 coordinate 3,931,505, forward strand.
ACAGGCAAAGGACATACCTCTTGATAAGGTAAATAACCGTCTAAGATATAAAGTGAATCACAAAAAGGATAACTTTTACCTCTTGAATCTGCATATTTCCTCCCAAGAAGAGCAAGTACAATGACAGAATCATCTAAATGTTATTTTAGTAGCTGTACTTGGTCTTATATGCCTGGTGGGCATTCATGAACCGTTGCCATGTTTGTTGAAGGCTGTGGAAGACTCGATGAACGCGATCATGGTCTGAGTGTTAGCATTCAACTGTGAGATTTTAGAACTTCAATTACTACCATGTCTTGTGCTGAGGTTTTTGCTTGACTATATGTATACATTGATTCCTTTTTGATGGGCCTTTTAACGGTTTTAGCAGTTCAACTATATATTTCCTTAATTTGGCTGCTGGGAATTTTTTCTGGCTTTTCTGATGCCTACTGAATTACTCTTATGCCTTAGTAAAATTGAAAATACTAGATTTAAGAGTATAAATTGATTCAATTGCTTTGTATGTTAATGTGCAGGTGTTAGCAAAGCAACAGATTGAACTACTGACTGCTCAGGCCTGGTTGACTGAAAATAAGGACCTTGAACAGAAGGTTGCTACCACCTCTTATATTACATCGGAATGCCTGAATGGATTGTTACCATCTGCTAATTTTATTTCTCTGTATTCTTGACTTGATTGTTTCTTTTAAAAGAGTTCTTTACCATCCTTCTACTTGCAGATAGCACAAACAAGTATACAGAATGGCGTCATTTCTGAGCATACACGCATGGTATTGGTAGAGACCGATAGGGGCAAGGTAGTTACTGAATCAACCGTCAAGCGGAAGGTAAGGAGCTTACTGATGAAAAAAATGAGATTTAGCAGTTGTGAGTAGTCAATTGTAAGCAGGGTATACTTGAAAAACAGGTCCAAATAGCTATTCTCTAATTTTATTTGGTACATTTAATCTCTCTTTTTACTGTTATGCAGTAACAGTAAAAAAAATGAAGTCGACACAATAGGCATAAATGCTCTAATGTGATTTGCAAGATTAGCACCCAGTTGTAGTTTTTCTTTAACCAAAGCTTCATGAAGCAGGTTTCCACTGCTCCTAAGAAGATTGAAGAGCCTAAATTACAGAAAAAGATATTGTTACAGAATCTTGGGGCTGGTTTTGGTAACTACAGTGCTACAGTTGAAAATATTCCTCCTGGAGTCACAGAGTCAAAGCCTGAAACAGCAGAGATTATAGCCAAGGCAGCATCTAATTGCTGTGGAAAGATGTGTGAAATATGCTGCTGTATGTGCTGTATACGGATGTGTTCGAAAATGAATGATCAGTGTGCAATCGTGCTGACACAGTTCCTGGGTTCCTTGGCATGCTTAGGTTGCTTCAGTTGCTGTGAGCTATGCTGTTCTGGAAATGATGGATGAGAAAGTTATTCTGCTGTATATTGTGTCAAATGTGACAGCTTCATACAATTGTCCTAGTTTTACATTTAGTGTATTATGGTTCTTGTGAATAGCATGTATTTATCTGCACAAAGTTTTACCAGTTGTTTCACTGTAATGATGTGGAAATGTAACATTTAATGTCAATTTTAAAACTTTTCCTTTTTAAATTTCAACTAAATGTATGTTCAAAAGCCTACTTACTGAACTAGTCAAATTTTAATGTCAAAGTTTTGTTTAGCGTTGCTTAAAGCTTAAATTCTAGAAATAATACTGATAAAATACGACAACACAAGACATAAATGAAAATAAATTGTATCTCTCACACGGTCAGTGAATTGATCTACTAGATCACTTCTATTTATTTTGTAACTATATAATCACATAACTATTTCTTTCATTCTTTAGAGATTTCTCTTTGTCCACCACAGCAGCAAAATCTACAACAATTGAGTGGTTCATCTTTCTGCCCTTTAAATTAGCTTTAGGTGTGTTATTTGTATAGAAGTAGGAAATATATCTCACATTGGTTAAACTAAACATCATACTCTTTCTTCTAGCCTATATAAAGGGCTTCACTTGTACAATGTAAAATGCCA
>JAPFFP010000099.1:3933661-3948509 GCA_026153255.1 Solanum medicagineum
TATAAAGGGCTTCACTTGTACAATGTAAAATGCCACTTAGAAATATATCTTTTATATTTTCTTTATATGTTTCAACAAGGTGAAATTCACTGATACAGATATAACGGCTCATAAAACAAGAGTGAGATAGAGTGATGCATTTCTCTTGAGAATGAAGTAGAAGAGAGATCTTTATAACACGAATCCATACGACGTAAAAGGCGTTAGGTGCCGCTTGCCCTTTTACACAAGTTTCGGGCGAGAGGGACTTTTAAAGAAACAAATGAATAGTTAAGTGGTTTTTATGGCCAAAGAACAAAGAAAAGTGACTTGAGGAGATAAATTTATCAAGTTGAGCAATTTACTCTATGAAACATGATAATGAATCTCACCATGTGCACTCTACAAAAGGGTGTCCCCTAACAGAAATTGGAAAACAAAAACCTATTATCCACAAATCCTACTAAGTAAGAACATGATTTAAGTACCTCAATGTCAATCTCGTCTTTCAACTTGTTTTATCTCGTGATACAGACACCTGAGATCTGCTGTCTCCTGATAAGTTATGTTCTTGTTCCTCGATCTTAATTTCTGTCTCTTGTTTATATATGTTCTCTCCTGTTGAATTCTCTTCTTGTTCCTCCATCATAATTTCTGTCTCTTGTTTTTGTTCTCTCTTGTCATCCACTGATGTTTGGTGGAAAGTTTCTTGGATCTTCGTCATACCCTTCTCTACTGGCTCGATCGCCTGGTTTATGGTCAAAACTACATCCTTCACAACCTGTTTTATTGGTTTTAGTAAATGTCGCAATTATATGATTCCTCAAGAACAAATGACCAAGTGCTCATCAAAAATAACATTTAAGTGCAACTGCCGAAAAGGTCCCTCTTTTAGACAAGAGGTGGTTCTTAGATGGTAAACATACCTTAAGGTTGTGAATTCGAGTCATCAAGATAAAAAGAAGGTAGGAAGCTCGAGGGGGGTAGGGGGTGAAAAACAAAACATAAAGAGGCCTTACTTTTTGACCCCCTTCAACAACAATGTCCTGAACACTTTCCCTCACACTTGTCCCTGGAACCTCAACCTTAGCTTCTATCTTTTCAACAACAGCCCATTTCTCTCCATCTTCTATATTTATCATTGTTCCTGAATTTTGGGAAGTAAATTCTTCATATACAGATGTTGGCACGAAGTGATACGGCTTGGCGGAGAAGACAAAAACATGAGCAATAGCAGCAATAGCCATCTGCAGAAATTATAGTTAGTTAAATATCTCGGGGCGATACATAATAATTGTGAAATGGAAAGGTTTTACTGAATTGATAAAGTAGTACTAGACCCCATGTGATTGATATTACCTAAGTCTCAATATCAGTATGACCCCATATTTTCTAAAAGTGTATCTGAATAACATTTGTCCAATAAAATAATTTAACTTTCATAGATTGCGCTTCAAAATTTTTAGCATAGCATCAGTTTCCAAATTGCATGAAAACCAGAAAACATGATTTTTTCAAGATGGAACACACTTCAAAGCTTCTGTGCGAAAAATTAATATTGCCAATTATATAAGAAAAAAGACCTTAGGTTCGGTAACCCTTCACCTCTAAAGACTTCTTAAACCATAAGACCTGGGATAAGTTCATTTGTGCACTGTGCTTCAATTATCAGATAACCAATATTTCTTTGCTCAATTTACTAAAAAATGTGTCCCCAACATGTCCAAATTTCATTCAGTACATGAAGATGATTTGATGTAGCAGCAGATATTATAGCTTTGACTGACCATAGAATTCAAAGCACTTCCATGGAATTAAAAAGGAGAGAATTCTTACCTCTATGCAGATCAGAAAATCTTGCAATCCAGTCTGGAACTTTCGTTCCTGTGGGAGCAACTTTAAGGAACACAACAAGGCGATACCAACCCCTTGCCACCATGTTGCAAAGACAATGGCCTTGAAGCTAATAAATTTTGCTAGTGGTTTTATTGGCTGGAGTATATGGTGAGTCACATTATAAAATTGGACAAGACAATACAACGCCCACATCTGGCTGAAGTTTAGTACCACAGTGATATAAGGATATCTGCCACGAGCAATAAGCGGAAAAGAGTGATGTATCAAAAGTCCTATACAACAATAATAAAATCAGCATAGTCCTACATGTGGGGTCGGGAGAGGATAGGATGTATGCTGACTTTTATATAAAGTACGACACCACTCGACTACTTATTAACCTACTACCTAACCTTCGACCTCCAAACCATCCTATCTAGAACCATATCCTTGGTGAGCATGTATCAGAGTCCTATAACAGAAAAATTTAGTTACCAGACAAAAATTACTGCAACACTGATTTAGTATAAAATGTCAATTGATAATAAATTTGTCAAAGTGTCTGCAGTTGAAGAGGTACAATTGCAATCTCTCAGAGTGCAGACTGAGTTTCAAATTACCAGCTGTCATATCATTTTCTATCGTACACAATGCATTTTACGTTACCTAATATCATTTCACTTTCTTTAAAATGCTGAAAACTCAGGCTAGCTCCTGCTACTGCTAATCAAGGTTCTGGTTCCAGGAGAAAGTGGATGTGAAGATGAGAAATTTTCGGTCCACCTTCATCTTGATACAAGGACTTGAATGCTAAGTGAGGAGTGTCATAAAAGGGACATGGAAAGATAGATCTCAAAGCTAAATTGAATATACGACCATTAAACAACAAGAAAAAGAAAAGAAGAATGCTTTGATGACCAATTGTTCATTATATCCTTATTATCTGAGAAAAAAGATGCACATTAAATACCCTGTCATCAACTCTGAGACTAATGAGTGCAATATAGAACTATAGGCGAGTCAGCTAATCAACTATTGGTAGTCAGAGATTTCATTTTGAAGAAGCATCCTTCGGAATCAAGATAAATGTATGTTACTTAAATTACACAGCTATATGTGGTGCTTAATGTGTGTAGCCCTTTCTCATACTTCCACAATTTTATACATCATGTAAAATCCAGATGGAGAAAATGATATACCCATAGTGCCAGTTAAACTTTCCATCACCATATACCCCCAAAATCTCCAAAATGAGAGATAGGAATGCACAGGCCGTCTTCAAAATCATCTGCAGAATATAGCAATATTAGTATGAAGATAACGAATACAGCAACATAATTATGGAACTTTCTTCCCCTTTGACATACATATTGTACAAGGCCAAATTTTTCTATCGTAAGCAAGTTCTTCCCCACGACATATGGGTTGAAAATGAAGTCATGCAATGTCCTTTTTTGTGTAACAGGTTTCTCCTCTTCTCCTAGCAATGACTGGCTGATTTGTTTCCTTGATTCATCTTCGAGCAGTTCAACGACCTGTCGCTCACCCCCTGCCATAAATTATATCATGCAAGTTATACTCTATAAATTTTTTAAAGGACTGTATGTAGTAGACCCCACAAAACTTAAACAGAGTCCATTAACATGCTAAGTTAGAGAAACTTTTTTCCGTCGAAGGTACTAAGGGAAAGGTTGACCATTGCCACGGCTAAAATATCAAACATTTCAGGTATTTTGGTTCACTGTTATCTGGTTATACAAGAGAGATAGGAAGTTGTTGAGATATCTTTTTGTGTTTTTGCAACAGTATTGAAATAGATATCATTCTTACCAAGGGAAGCGATCAAGTAACTTCCAAAAGAATAGAGTGCAAATGCTTCATAACAGTTCCTCAATATGTCACAGGCAAGGGAAAGTTTTGGGTTCCACAAGGATAAAATCTGTAAGAGGAGAACCAATTGATTTAACTCATGAGACTGATTTGGAAACATTGTATCAGCTTTTAAGTTACAAAAAGATTAGTTTACGTAGTTGCTTTAGTCTATAAAATTAAACATGTAAAATAGTGAAAGGTGCAGCAAGACCCTGTCTAATTGAAACCTTATTTCCTTGATACACGTCAATTAACAATAAGTGGTTAGCTCCTTACTGATTCAGTTGCATAGACGGGAACCATGAAGATGACTCCCACAATCCACTTTTGTTCCTGATAAGCATACACAAATTTAAATCCAACATTCTAAGAAACAAGTAAGACTCCATGTATACCTAAATTGAGTACTCACCGCGGGATTAGTATAGTATCTTAGATGCTGAAAAATTAACAGAAGAGAGAGGATCAATGCTACCAAGACAAAGCATCCCCCAATAACGAGAGCAGGTTGGTGGAGATGTCCATAAATATTCCCGTCGAAAGAGATGAAAAGTGATGCCATGCCACATGATCTTTCTAAAACTTGTAACAAACACTAAGGCACAATTAGTGAGAGGGAGAAACAAGAACAATTCCAGAAAGCCTGCTAATCTACTATAGGAACAAGTAGCGTGTTACAAAGTTTGAGATAATTAAACTTGTCACTTGTTTCTCTGCAGACAATTTCAGGCCATGCAAGAATTCAAAATTGTAACGCGGGAAACAAGAATTCATATTTCAGACTAATTATAATAACCCGATTACTGAAGAAAAGCTAATTACCGTTTGTGAAAAGTGTCTGGAGAAGAAGAAAGATGGAGGGATTTTGGGCTTGAATGTTGATTCGGGTAGAGATCCGCCAAAATCCATTTCTTCGGAAGCAAGAAACTAGGTATATGTGATGTAGTACTACTCCCTAAATTATGAGATATACTTTGTGTTTTTCTTCTTCTTCCTTTATTTCTCTGTCTGACAAACATTAGATAATCAATATCTATTTCTAATTCACAAAATCTATTATATACACACGGCAATATGTAAAGACACTTGATTGACAAGCAGCTGCAATTTATTTTTATTTTATTATAATACAATGTTTAAGCTAGTTATTCCGAAGAATTTTTATTTTATTATTTTCACTGTGATTTTACACCATTATCTCTAATAAATTATTTTATTCCATATGTGCAACATAAATTGAAATAAAGGAATAGATAAACAGCCACGTCTCGGTCTACATGTCAGCTTCAGCCGCTGCCGATTGACGTATCTTGCTTAAGCAAGTAGCTGCAACTTAGTTTATTTTATCGCGGCAATTAAGCAAATAGCTGTCGAATGACGTGTCTACTTAAGCAGGCAGCTGTAATGTATTTTTATTTTATCCTCAGTTGCTTCAATTGTGATTTTACAATATTACTCCTAATAAATAATTTTATTTTATTTGTGCAAACATAAACTGAAAAAAATAAGTAATAAATATTATTTAAAAATAACAATAGCATAAAATAAAGTATAAGTCACAATAATTAACAACTTAAAAATTTACAAAATATATTTTAAAAATCTATTTATATGACATAAATTGAGATTAAAAAATAACATATATTGGGTCGTGTTAACACAGGCTCTGATAACTAGTAATACAATGCAAAGGAAAATTATTATTACTTAAAATGGGGAAATTTCATATATATACACACAAAGGTAAAATGTTTAAAAAAAAAAAAAGAAGGAAAAATTACACAAATATACAACATATTTTACTATATTTTCTAATAATCCTAACAATCCTAAAAAGTTACAAAAATCCCTTATTTCTACTCCCTCTCTCCAACTTATAGATACCTAGACTATTATTTCTCTCTGCCTTCTTAATTTATCCTAAACTATATCTTAATTTTAAGTATTCTAATCAATATCTACATATCTTCCTATTTTTTTGTTGTCTAATCAATCTTTTCATGATCAATTTCAATTTCAATTTCAATTTCAATTTTTTCATAATTATTTTCAAACTTAAACAAAAAAAGGAAGAAATTCAAACATTTTCTTCTAAAATCAATTAACAAATGTAAAAACTAAGATACTATCCAATTGTTCTTCTTTCCTGGGAATCAATCCCTGCGTGTGTTTTGCAGAATGTTACCCAATTATTCTTCTTTTCTCCACCAAAACCTAGTTTTTAAGTATTCTAATCAATAATTACATAATCTTTTGTATTTTTTTTTAATTATCTAATCAATCTTTTCATGATTAATTTTAATTTAATTTTTTAATTATTATTTTCAAACTAAATAAAAGGGAAGAAATTGAACAGTCTCCAATTCCTTCACCAAAACTTAGTGTCTTTTATTTTTCATCTACTTCTTCAAAACAATCTCCATTCGATTCCAACAATGAGTATCATTCTAAAAATAGGAAAATCCTTAATCAAGTATCAACTACCTAGATCAAGCACCTAATTTTAAGTATCAAGTATCTACTAAACAAAAATATTAAACTTATGTCAGGTATCAATTATCAATAGTTTGATAAGAACAAGCGCTTCTTCTTAAATTATCAAGTACTTAAAGCTCCGATTCCAACTATGAGTATCATTCTAAAAAAATATGAAAAATCCTTAATTAAGTATCAACTACCCAGACCAAACATATAATTTTAAGTATCAAGTATCTACTAGACAAAAAAACATAAAACATATGTTAGTTATCAATTATCAGTAGTTTGATAAGCACAAGGACTCCTTCTTAAAGTATCAAGTAGTTGAAGCTCCTATTCAAACGATGAATATCATTTTAAAAAAAATGAAGATCCTTAATCAAGTATCCACTACCCAGATCAAGTACCTAATTTTAAGTATGAAGTATCTACTAGACCAAAATAATAATAAAACTTACGTCATATATCAATTTGTTATTTTGTTGGCAACCAATGGAACAAAAGAATTTTGAGTGAACTCTTGTTGCAGGTATCTAGTTCAAGTTTTTCTTCGGACTAGTGGATCAACAAGGCGTCCCCACCTCCTTCTCTTCCTCTCTCTGCTCTCAAAATTCACTCTTTTCTCCTTCTATTCTGCACATATCCCACCCAAAGTCTTATCTTACTTTCTCGTAATTTTACCTCAATTTGACAGCAATGATTTTTCCTCGTCGATAATATAGTATCCAAAATCAGTCAGAATTCAAAGGAAAGTGTGTTTAAAAAAACAATTATGGTAATAATTTCTATTTAAAAATAGACTATGTAGGTGATTATATTGGATCTAATTTTTCAGTTCAGCCCCTTTTTTAAGGTAACTGGTTGACTTATTTCCCTTTTTTTTTCGACATGCATCAAATGAATTTTGAGGTATCAAAACGTCTAATAAATATGAGATTTTTAGTAATTTAGGAAATAGATGGTATAAAAAGAAATTAACGGCCTTATACAATATGTGATTTGTAAAATTTATACAAAAAATAGTCCATTTTTTATTTACATAAAAATTAGCCAAAATCAACCGAGCTCAAGATTAGCCCATGACATGGGCCTTTCTTTTTCTTTCTTATTTTCTCTTCCTCCATAGCACTGAAACTTTTTTTTAAAAAAAAAAAATTAACAAACTTACCTTTTTAATTTTTTTTTATTACATTTTCTAAAATAAAAAATATTTATTTAAGAACTCTTTCCATAATATCAACTCCTATTATGTGGTGTATATATACTATATGGTATTATATAAATGTGTATAAACTTATATTAATATTGTATAAATATTTATGCAATATATCAACATTGTATAAAATTATGTATTAGCATGTATCAATATTATATAAATAGTGTGTAAATGTGTATCAATATTGTATAAATTATATATAAACATGTGTCGATATTATATAAATAGGTATGGAATGTATCAACGTTATATAAATGGTGCATAATCATGTATAAATATTGTACAAATAATTATGTAATGTATCAATATCGATATTTATTTGACCATTATGCATTCTCATCTTAATAAAATAAACAAACAAATAAGATAATAAAATGACAAAAAAAATTCACAAAAAAGTGAAACAATTAAAAAAAAAAAAGAATTTAGAAAAGAGCAAATAAAAAAATTTTAACATTGACATTTTAAAACAAAATTATGTAACAAATAAATGAATAAAATAAAATAATTTATCCACCACCTAAAAATAAAAAAAAAGAAGAGAAAGAGCGAGAGAGAATTGGAGACAAATTAAGGAAGATCGAAAAAGAAGCTGGTGTGGAGAAGGCCAAATGGCCAATTCATAGTCAAATTGCAAATCGTAAAACTTAGCCTACACTGTCGAAATTGGCCATTTTATGTAATAAAAAAATAATGGACTATTTTTTGTGTAAATAGTTTTTCTCAATAGCTTGTGGGTGTAATTTTTCCTAAAATATTTACCCACTTTTGCCCATATTATAACGTAATTACCCCCATACCCACCAAATTCAAACTGTTTACTTGAAATATTCGTCAAAGGTAAAGTAGGGTACATACTTCCTCTATTTCAATTGGAAAATTAAAACTTAAAAAAAATATAATATTTATTTTATTTTTTAAAAATGATCAAAAAATTGAGATGGAGGAAATATGTTTTGCTGCATCCTTCTTTTCCTTTTCACTTTAATTTTTTTTGGGTCCTTTTCTACCTTTTATATTTTGTCTTACTCTTTTTGCTAATTTCCTTTTTTTTTTTCTCTGTGTGTTGATTTGATTTTTTTGTTTGTTTTTTCTCTTAATTTTTTCCCCTTCTTTGGGTTAGTTTAGCTCTTTTCTTTTTTTTTTTTCTTTTTATTTTGGTTCCATTCTCTTTTCTTTGTTTTTCCTCTTAGGGCGTGTTCCATATGAAGAATTTTTTTTTAATTTTCCCATATTTGGTAACTTAAACAGTCCAATAGTAACTTGTGTAACCTTGACATCTACATTGGGTTGGACTTGGTTCATAATACTCATCTTTCATTTTTCGAAAATTAATTTGACTATTTTAAGAAATTAAATTAATTTAAGTAATGACAATTCTTCTTATATCAATTTCATTAAAAAGAATGATATTGACCAAAGTTTACAACATATGATTTCGAGAAGTGAAAAGCAACAAATAATTACAGATTTTGAGGAATAATTTAGTAATAATTTGTGAGATAAGAAGAAACATGCCTTCAACAATAATAATATATTCAATATAACTCGAAAAAAGAAAAAACATACGTTATAAAAATATATCATCACAATATATTGTACAACAAAATATTACATGACCAACCATCCAGATGAACCGAATGGTGTTATATTTATACTTGTTAAGGTCCAAAGTTGCAAGACTATTACTAGTATTCGCCTTGCCACTACCACTACGTATAACATTTTTATAATATTACATAATGATTTGTTGTGGGGCAATTGACTATTCACTTAACCCCGGCTTCCACCTGTAGGGTTATATTCGTCATGTGGAGGGTTGTATCCACAACCTCGAGGATGTATTCATCGTATAAAGATTTATATTTATCATATGGGGAATTATGTCTATTATTTGGGAGTTATACCTGTCACTAGGACGTTTATAGCCATTGTTATATTCATCATATGAGGATTTATATTTGCCATGTGAAGATTTATACCTGTTATTATATTCATCCTGTGAAGATTTATACCTGTTGTTATATTCATCCCGTGAAGATTTATACCGGTCACCAGAAGGTATATATTCATTATTGTATTTATCATGTTGGATATTTATATCCACAACTTGAAGGTTTATATTTGTTAGTTCCTAAATTACAGGCTATGGAAGGAGTTGCTGTAAAAAGAGAGTTTCAAGCGAATAAGAATTCTAATGAAGCTTGAGGTGAAAAACAAGAAGGTTGATTGGGAGAAGACCTCCTTAGCAAAGAGATTAAAAGGAACAAAAATACTCAGAATCATTTACCGAGACAAAAAGCAAGAAAAAGAGTCAATCAAGTCCAGAGTCTTGAGTCCTTTGAGCAAATTGTTTCATTGTTTTAGTTTGAGTCTTAGAAATTGTTTTCACTGTTTTGTTGAGTCATGTTATTCTACTAAGCTCAGTGATCTATAAGCTGAGATTAGGTATTGTCTTAGAGTTGAGGGCAACTCGAAGACTTGGAGAACATAAGCCTTGGGAGGTTTATGTGTAGTTGTAGTTCTTTTGAAGTTTGCTGTGTCATAGATTACTAGGATCTTATATTCTTTTGTTGAGGCTCATTTGATTTAGTGAAGTTGAGGCTCATTTGATTTAGTGAAGTTGGAGAAAATTCCTGTAGGGGTACAGGTTGTGGTTTTTCACCTTTTGTAAACTAGGTGTTTCCACGTAAAAATACCATGTCTTCTTCTGTTTTTACTTTTGAAAAATATGTCTGCAAACTTGGTTCTTCGATTAGGCAAATCCGTAGGTTGTGCAAATCTAACAAGTGGTATCAAAGCATGTATTCTTGTCAAAGGCTAATACCTAATAATTGATCAAAATAAACACTGTACTATCTCTTGGACATAGAGAAGGACAGTCACCCGTAAGGCCACCACCTTCAATAGAACTCACTTTGGTTGGTGGAAGGCGAGAATGGATGACTTCATGCAAGGAGAAGACCACGAGCTCTGGGATAGGATTACTATCAAAGCTACCATTCTCATGAAAATTGTGGAAGGTCAACAAGTTCCTAAAGAAAGAAGGGAGTTCACTGCTGACGATCTTATGGCTTTGAGGAAAAATGCTAAGGCCAAAAATATTTTGGTCTGTGGACTGGGACCTGATGAGTATAAAAGGATATCGACTTGCACCACAGCTAAACATCTTTGGGATTCTCTAACAATTGCGCATGAAGGAACTGCTCAAGTTCGTAAGTTCAGGGTGACCATGCTATTTACTGAGTATGAAATCTTCAAGATGAAGTAATGAGTCCGTGCAGGCCATGATGGTGAGACTCACACTGCTCATCAATGAACTAACTTCTTTGGGTAAGGTACTCACTACTGAGGAACAAGTTGATAAGGTTTTGAGAATTTTACCCAAAGCTAAGTGGGATATGAAGGTTAGTGCCATCAAAGAAGCTAAGGATATTGAAACTATGACACTAAATGAACTGGTTGGAAACCTCTGGACATATGAAATGAACATGGAAGGTCAAAAGAAGGAAATGGTAGCAACTGAGAAATCATTGGCCTTGAAGGTTGCTTCTGATGATGAAGGATCAGATTTGGATGAGGATCAAATCGTCATTCTGGCGAAAAATTTCAAGAAGTTCCCTAGGAAAGGGAAAGGAAGAGACAAGCGAGAAACATGTAGTCGAAAGTGGTCAGAAGACTCGAGAAGTAAGAAATGGTCTGATGACAAGAATCAATCAGGATGCTACATATGTGGAAAAATGGATCATCATATCAAACAGTGTCCACAATGGGAAATTGAGTGAAAAAAGAAAAGAGCTGAGAAAGAAATGAAAGAAAAAGCTGCTAAGCAGAAGGAGAAAGAGGAGTGTGCTATGATGACTACCTGGGGATCTGGAATGAAGGAGTCAAATACTGAAGATGTAGACGAAACTACCTTCATGGCTGCTGAAGATTCAAATCTTGAGTAGGATGACAAGTCTAAGTAAGCACTCTTGAATTAAAAGAAAAACTACATCTTTTTAAAAAAAGAAAGCTACTATTGCTAATGAATTGTTGATTAATGATTTCAAAGAAATAACTAATGAAAACGATCAGCTGATCAAAGATTTTTTAGCTCAAAAGTTTGAAAGTCTTGAGGTTGAAACTGTCTGAAAGAAGCAAATGAATAGAATTCCAAGTTGAAGAAACAGGTTGAAAATCTTGATGCCCTTGTGCTGAACTTAAAATCTGAGATACTGAAATTAACAGTGGTTGGAAAAGGTAAGAGTAAGATGAGTGATGAACATCATAAGGTTGAGATTGAACTGAAAGAATGTAAAATTGAGTTTTTTAGTAAAAAGGAGAAGGTCAGAAAACTGACTTAGGAAAATTTCCATTCTAAAATTGGATTTAGAAAGGGAAAATAGGTGGACTCATTCATCTAGAATAGTGAATCATCTCGAAAATAGGAGTCACAATAAAAAGCGGAATAGGATTCTATCAGGAGAATGTCACCATTACTGACCTGTGCTACCTCTGTGGTAAAGTTGGTTATCCTACTACTGGGGGTCCAATTGCAAATAATGTCAGGAATAGGAACACTAGTCAAGTGTACAAAAAGTGGCATAAGAATGATAAAAGAAATAGGTCAGGAAACATGTTACCTAGTTGCGCAAAAAGAGATCTCATTCATTCTTTTTATAACAGGAAAGGACCCGAGCTAGTCTGAGTTCCTAAAACTAACCCCTGATCTATTTTGCAGGTTGTAGTGAAAGGAAGCAAGAACTGATACATGGCCAGTGCTTGCTCAAGGCATATGATTGGAGACAAAAACAAATTCCTTTCACTTGCACCTATGAAGGGGGGAAAGATTGCCTTCGGAGATGGAAGACTAGGTACTGTTGTTGGAGTTGGAAAGATCGGAAGAAATGAATCAAGGGCTTTGGAAGAAGTCTACCATGTGGATGGATTGAATCATAACCTGTTGAGCATATCTCAGTTGTGTGATAAAGGTAACAAGGTAACATTCACTTCTACAGGTTGTGGGGTAAAAAAGTTGGACACAAAGGAGATAGTCCTTTTAGCCTCAAGGTATAACAATGTGTACAAGGCTGACATCATGGGAATGCCAAGAACAGATTTGAAATGTTTGAGTGCTATTGCTGATGATTCTTTACTTTGGCACAAAAGACTTGGACATGCAAATCTGAAGCAATTAAACACTCTGGCATCAAAGGACATAGTTATAGGGTTGCCTAAAACTAAGTTCAAAGACAAGAAAGTATGTAGTGCATGTGTAAGGGAGAAGAAAGTAAAATCATCTTTCAAGTCAAAGAACCAGGTAAGTACAATCAAGTGCTTGGAAATAGTTCACATTGATCTATGTGGACCCATGAGGGTAAGAAGAAGAGGAGGTAAAAGATATATGTTTGTCATTGTGGATGATTACTCAAGGTTTACCTGGACACTGTTTTTATCTTCTAAAGAAGAGTCTTTCGATCTTTTTTCTATTTTCATCAAGAAAATGAAAAAGAAGTTAGAGACTTCCTTAATTTCCATAAGTCTGACCATGGAACAGAATTCGAAAATGCAAAATTTCTAGAATTCTGCTCAACAAATGGTATAGATCACAATTTCTCTGCTCGTAGGATACCTCAGCAAAATGGCGTAATAGAAAGGAAAAATAGGACTTTAGAAAATATGGCAAGAACAATGATGATTGCTAGTAACTTGGCTAAAAATCTTTGGGCTGTAGTCATAAACACTGCTATTTACATTCTAAATAGATGAATGTTGAGGTCTTGAACAAAACTCCCTATGAATTACTAAGAGGCAGAAAACCAAATATCTTCCACTTTAGGACATTTGGCTGCAAATGTTATGTTCATAATAATGGTAAAGATAACTTGGAAAACTTTGATGCCATAAGTGATGAGGGAATTTTTCTAGCATATTCTTCACATAGTAAAGCATATAGGGTGCTGAATAAAAGAAATAACTGTGTAGAAGAAAGCATTCATGTGGTTTTTGATGAACATAGTGGTGTTTTTGAGACTAACCTGCAGGATGACTACGAGCTGGCACACAGGACAGAGGAACAACAAATGGAACCTGGTTCATGTGTAGTACAATCCTATCTTACTACAAGATAACCTGAAAGCTCACAGTCGAGGGAACTACAGATTCTGGAATTCAATCTACTGATTTGCCATCAGCCCGATCAGAATCTGCAACTGGTGAACAACCTCAAGGGTTTGTGGTAAAGAGTTACAAATATCAGGACTCACATCCCTTGGGAAATGTGCTAACTGATCTAACTTCTGGAACCACAACTAGATCAAGGATGAAGAATCTGTGTGCATTCCAAGCCTTTTTGTCAATGATGGAACCAAACAAGGTAGTGGAAGCATTGGAGGATGAAGACTGGATACTAGCAATGCAAGAAGAGCTAAATCAGTTTGAAAGATACAAAGTATAGTATCTTGTGCCCAGGCCAGAAGGAAGGACTGTCATAGGCATAAAATAGGTGTTTAGGAACAAACTTGATAAGCATGGAACAGTCACAAGGAACAAGGCAAGACCGGTACCAAGGGTAAAATCAATAAGATTGTATAGGCTATGATGAGACCTTTGCTCCAGTTGTCAGGTTACTCATAGCCTTTGCAGCCTACAAGGAGTTCACTCTTTATCAAATGGATGTCAATAGTGCCTTCTTAAATGGCTATTTGAAGGAGGAGGTATATGTGAAGTAACCCCCTGGATTTGAAAGTTTTGAATTTCCAGATCATGTGTACAAGTTGGATAAGGCATTTTATGGGCTGAAACAAGCTCCTTGAGCTTGGTATGAAAGATTGTCAAAGTTCTTCTTATATCATGGACACACTAGAGGTAAAATTGACAATACATTGTTCCTAAAATCAAATGACAAAGATTTGTTGATTGTGTAGGTATATGTTGGTGATATCATATTTGGATCAACAAATGTGCTTATGACTGAAGAATTTTCCAAGCTAATGAATGGAGAATTTGAGATGAGCATAATGGGGGAACTTAACTTCTTCTTGGGGCTACAAATCAAGTAAACTCCTATTGGAACTCTCATTCATAAATAAAAGTATGTGAAGGAGCTTCTCAAAAGGTTTAAAATGAAGGATGCTAAGGATATAGATACTCCCATTGCCATTGCAACAAAGTTGGATATGGATGAGAAGGGGGTATCAGTAGAACAAAAGTTGTACAGAAGAATGATTGGGTCTCTCTTATATCTCGCTGCCAGTAGACCTGATAGTGTATCTAGTGTGGAACTCTATGCTAGATTTCAAGCAAATCCCAAGGAATCACATCTCAAGGCTGTGAAAAGAATATTCAGGTATCTCAAGGGAACTTCAGACTTAGGACTTGGGTACTTTAAAGGTAGCAATTTTAACCTTGTAGGGTACATGATACTGACTATGCTGGTTACCTGGTGGACAGAAAAAGTACTTCAGGTATGGCTCAATTCCTTGG
>JAPFFP010000099.1:3948609-3994753 GCA_026153255.1 Solanum medicagineum
GTTTACACGGTAATCGTTACAAATTTTTTTAAATTTACGTTTCACCCCCACTTACTTTAATTTACGGGGTCTAACAGCTTTGCTCATTGCTAATGCTACTTTATAAAATGTTGCATCATATCCATCTACGCCAGGAGATTTCTCTAAACCAATATGATTTAAGCTTTCTAAGATTTTTTTGACTGTAATATCTTTCTGTAGATTAAGTTATTGTTTATCGGAGAGGACAGGGCCAAGTGGTATAATCATGTCATTTACTGCTGAAAGACATTCAGTAATAGTATCTATCACACCCTTATAAAATTACACAATTCCGAGCTTAATATCCTTAGGCTTTTTCAACTTATTTCCATCAAAAGAGGTGGGATTTAGTATTTATTTTCGTTGTTGTTTCTCTTTCATAACTGTAGAGAAATATCTTGTATTGGCATCACCTAGTAAGATTCATATCACCCTAGCTTTTTGCTTCATCATAGTCTCTTCTATTATAGACCATTTTTCCAGATTAGTCTACATCTCTTTCTCCTTCATGATAAGATTATCAGGATGGTTTGTTTTCATCTTAGTTTGAATCATCTCCAGCTCAGTTCTATAAGTTGTTACCTTCTAACCAATATTTGAATTCATCATTATTTAACTTCTTGAATTCTGCTTTGAGTTTCTTCGAATTATACCATATATATTTCATCCTAGCACCATTTGTTTTGCTAGTCCAATTTCTAGTCACTAAAGGGAGGAAATCAAAATGATCTTCTCATATATTAAAAATTTGAAGCGAGATCTCGGAGGCTTGAGCCCAAATGACATTTGTATACTCATGGGATCCTATCCTTTTGTCACAATCCTAAATTGAATCATAACACAAATGATGTAGCTAGTGAACTCATATATATCATCTATGGATACAAAGATCATTTGTGATTGTCATCTGTTGAAATTATTAAAATTTCTTGTGGATTAGATATTATGACAATGTGATTGTGGTTAAAAAAGATAAAATGGTTAGAGTGAGTATTGTATTTTAATTTAGAGCGTATTTGCATGAGCTGATTGCTTTTAACGTATAAGCCAAAAAGCTATAATTAGGAATCCTAACTTATAACTTTTGACTTATTTTGGTCATTTTGGTTTTAAAAGAAGTGCTTATAAGAACATTTGGGACTTATGCAAACGCTCAAGAAATGCTTAAAAGCTATTTTGATATAAAAGCACTTAAAATAAGTTAATCCAAATAGGCTCTTAGTTTGTAAGATTAATGATACTGGTTTGTGATTATATATTTATATTGTTAAAATATGTTGATATTTTTGTAGTCAATACACTTTTTTAATTTGATTGTGAGATTTACATGTCAATTATAACAGTTGCTAAACAAAAGCCACAAATTTAATTACGATTATGCTAATTGTGGGAGTTCTACGATCTATTGTGATAATACATTGTATGTATTACAATTCATCGCAAAATAATAACTTTTTGATGCATTGTAAAATTTTTTATTTTCATTTTATTGATTGTAATACAACTTAGAAATATACATATGACTTTTATTAGTTATAATAGCTTGACTGGACATGTGACAATAAAACATTTGAAAACTTGTCAAGACTATTGATAGTTTTAGAAGATTTTTGTAAAAAAAAGATTTAAGTCAAACTATTTTAATGATGTTTAAGTATTCTATTTTTTTTTATTATGTCATGTAGTCTCTATCGATTTTCTACAGTATGGTCTAATGTTGTTGAAAAAATAGATTATGTGGTGCATAATATATGATCTTTTCCTAAAAATTTTTGTGTGTTGGTTAAAAATATGTCTAAATTGAATCATCTAATCATTTGTAACTATGAATCTTTTTTCATAGTTAATAATTGTAATATTCAACTTCAAAATTAAGACCGTAGTGACCATCTGAGCATATGCTCTTTTTTTTATGAAAAATAATATTATTCTGTGACAAAATTTCATTGTACTTGAATTGTATGTTTAATAGAGACAATAATAAATTTTTCATTAATTGTTTGAATTATTAGTGACAAAAATTA
The DNA here is from genome assembly GCA_026153255.1 of Solanum medicagineum. Classification (NCBI taxonomy): domain Eukaryota; kingdom Viridiplantae; phylum Streptophyta; class Magnoliopsida; order Solanales; family Solanaceae; genus Solanum; species Solanum medicagineum. Next base: position 3,950,655 of record JAPFFP010000099.1, read on the forward strand.
AGATCACAATTGAATATAAAAATTTGCGGCTAAAATTTACAATGGTTAACGACAAATTCTAGTTTGTTGCTTATATATAATATATTTCTTTTGATAAAGTTTTTCATATTCAAAAACTAAATATTTCTAGCATAAAAAAATGATTTTTCAATAATGTAACAATGTATTCTTTATGAATTTTTTTTTGGTATAGAAATAATTTGTCACTAATGTATCAATACATTTTTTGTGACAAAAGTTTTCGATATACAAAATTTAACTAATTTAAGGAACAAAACTAGTTTGTCACTAATGTATCAATATATTTTTTGTGACAAAATTTTGTCGTATACAAAATTTAACTAATTTAATGACAAAAACTATCAGTCACTAATGTATCAATATATTTTTTGTGACAATATTTTTTGTGTACAAAATTTAACTAATTTAAGGACAAAAAATGATTTATCACTAATGTATCAATATATATATGTTTTGTAATCAGTTTTTATTATAAAAAATTCTACTAAATTAGGGACGAAAAAAGATTTGTCACTAACTGAGAACATCATTAGTGACAAAATATGTCACAATTAAATATAAATTTTGTGGCTAAAACTTACAACATTTAAATACGAATTGTAATTGGGCGCTATTGCAGTATCTTATTTTTAGTGACAAAGTTTCTTCGTGCCTGAAATTATTCCTAATTTAAGACAAATAATAGTTTGTCATAAATTGTATGCATTATTAGAGACAAAATAATGTGTCATTGATAATTTAAAATTCGTCATTAATGATTATTTTTTTATGAGAAATTTTAATGGACAAAATTTTGCTACGAAATTATATGTTTCGTCAGTAAAAGTATTCTGCTCATGTATTTAAATACGAAATGTAATTTTTGTCACTAAAAGTGAATAATTAATGTCGAATTTTATTTCGTACTTAATAATTTCGTAGTTGAATATCACATTTCTTGCAGTGATGAGTACTTTACAAAGCAATGTTTAATTCTTAAATTTGCATGATTTACATTTGAGTTGAGTATTTATGTTATTGAACATATCCTGAGTTTGTTTTCTTTCAGCTATTTACATACCGCACATCTTATATACTCGTGTATTTCGATATTGTATTATTTTATAATGCAAATACAAATGCTACAGATCCTCAATAGGCCCTCGGTTAAAGAACCATTCACCCCAGCTTTGGTAAGACCTCGTTGCCTTCGACGTAATCCTTTCTATTTCAAGTTTGTTCTTCGATTTAGTTGTTCTTTGAGATAGCCGTGAGCTTATCTCGGCACCTTCTTATGAGTAAATAGAGGCTTCACAGAATGAGCAAAAAAATGATAGAGTGGAGCTTGATATTTCTTTTCGGAGTCTATTTTTGAAAAGGTATAATATATTCATTGAGTTGAACATCTTAAATATCCTTTCATATTGACTTACTTAACTTCTGTTTTGCATTAAGTCTTTCGCCGAGTGAATTAGTCAGACCAACAATTCACTTGGGATCAGCAATATTTTTATATATCGACCACGCTTAAAATATACGCTCCGGCATGACAAATCTTTCTCAATTCCTCTAGATACGTCCAGTCATAGGTTAACTTGCCTATGATTGCAAATTGTAGGTTATCGATTCTGTTCATTGTATCCACCTCCTTGTTTGTTCATTTGATATGTGGAACACCTTCCACTGCAATAACTTTTTTACATGGGATGGATTCTGAATTTTAGGTAATGTTTATTGATTTTGTCTTTTCTTCTCAGTATTATTAATTTTTAGGTTTTTTGTTTTTTATTTATGTAAATGCCAAAGTTTATGAATTTTCTTGTATGCGGATGATTAATTACCACAAAAATAGCTATTTATATCATACACATGATGTAGGCTCTTAAACTTGGGCTAATTTTCATTTTGTCACTCCAACTCAACCTTGTTTCATTTTAATCCTTCAACTCCAATTCTAATATTTCATTTTGACACTTCTAACCAAGGAATCAATAAAATGGGGGGAGTATAATTCACATGTCATGACATGACATAAAAGTCAATTAAAAATATATGCACCACCCTCTAACTTGACTTTATTTTTTATTTTGACATTTTATTGTGTCTTTGTTCTATTTTAGCTTTTCAACTTTATTTTGAATGTAGTATTTAGATACAATTACTAATTTTATAAAAAACTTTCTATTTGTTCTGTATTTTTATTTTATAATCGACGTTTTGTCCTATAGTTTCAAATTTCTTAAAGAATTCTATATATTTCTTTGTTAAAAATAACCAAAGAAAGTGTGTAGATTTTTTTTAAAGTAATTAATTAAATCAAATAACATCATATATTTTATTTTTTTCTTATATTCAAGCTTTGTAGATTTAGCTCACAAAGTTTTGTGGATACAAAAAATGTGAACTAGTATTTGAATTAAATCCAAAAAGCTTGAATGTGAAAAAAATTAAAAAATCTGATGTTACTTAATTCAATTAGTTAGTTAAAAAAGAAAATCAACACACTTTCATTGGTTATTTTTTTAAAAAAAAAAATTATACAGAAACTCTAAAATGGAAAAAAAATATTAAAATTGTCTATTAATTCTTTGAGAAATTTTTGAAAACTAACAGACAATAAAAAAATAAAAATAAAGAACAAATATAAAAAAAATTATAAAATTAGTAATTGTATTTAAATGTTACATAAAAAATAAAATTGAAAGGTTAAAATAAAACAAAGACAAGATAAAATGTCTAAATAAAAAATAAAGTCAAATTAGAGGGATGGTGTATGTATTTTTAATTGGCTTTTATACCATATCATGGCATGTAAAGTATACTTTCTCCCATTTTGTTGATTCCTTAGTTAAAAGTGTAAAAATGAAATATAAAAATTGAAGTTGAAAGATTAAAATGGAATAAAATTGAAGTGGAGTGCCAAAATAAAAATTGAGGCCAAAATTTAAGACCTACATATGTGTTTGGCCTTGTTTGTACTTGTTATGTGATATGCATGGAAAACACTATTCTTGTTTGATTATACTGGAATATGCTTTTCAGATGACTTTCTAAGTATGTTAATTTTTCTACATTTGTGGACTAAATCCTGTTAATTTCAGCATTGTACGAGAATGTTCATGGACCACAAACTATACATGGTTTGTTATGTAAATAATTAGAAAGCTAAAACTTATATTTAGTTGTTAATTGCGATACAGGACCACAAACAGGATAAGCCATAAGTAACATTTGCTGCAGAATGATTGGAGCTTTAAGCATATTTATGCAACGTGATCAGTACTATGTCTTGGGTGAGTCATTTAACTTACGCCTTGTTTGGATAGTCGTACCTATTGTATTTATATGGCTTAAAGATAATATTTATTTTCATTGTTATTTCACCATTATATAATGATAAAAAGTTTCATTTTATTTTAACGAGCAACATGTTCTGATTATGTTTTTACCTTCTTTTTTTTTCCTTTCTTACATTCTTTTTTTTAAATTATGTGATAATCCTATTTTATCTTTTTACCTTATCTGTTTAAGATAGTTCAGCCTCATCTTCTATTTTAATCGATATATAATTTTATTTTTTAAGTTATCGACATGTGACATTATATAATAATGTTAAAAATAAAATAATTTAGTTAAATATTATATTTATCAAAAGATAGAATGAGATTTGGTAATGAATTTTCTCATAGAATTAGCTGTTTATTGGAGTAAGTATACGGATTTCGTAAACCAAGAAACATTAAAAGCAGCAAGCTGTCACATGAAAGATATACATACCAATAAATAATTTAATTTGTACTAAAATGACATGGATATAGAGAAGAGAGATCTTTAAGAATTGACATTCACACGTGTTGTCTGGATAATGTACGATTAAAGTTGATCAAATTAGTGTTCTTTGACACGTAGGGTTGAGTCCAGTAAACCAATCACACCTAGCACGATAAGTAAGCAAGTATGCTTGGATATACCTTGATTTATATGTAAAAATAGCAATGACCCATGTGGTATAGACAAACTTCACGTGCCTGGGTGACTTTCTTGGAGCGTCCCTAGTTAAAAAAATGGTGAGACTTTTGACAAAATTATGTTGAGATTTCATGAAGGACGAGGAGGTGAATGGAAGATAAAGCGAGAGAGGCTAGATGGATCGAATGTGCGAATAAAATTTGAATAAAAATTTATGATTATACTTAATTGTTCAAAGCTATTGAAAAAGAGAGGGGAAAAATATGCAAGTTTAGATCAAAACAGATAAATGAAAGTTACTGGAGTAATATTTTAGACTGATTTATTGATCCAATTAGGGGAGGAAGTAGGGATTTGGTTACAGATTCAGTCAAATCTAATCCACCCTTCGTGCAATTTTACTTGGCCCTATTGACTTGGCATAAGTATTAAGAAATGGTAAATGATGGGGTAATGCAATAGGAAAATAATTATAATTAATTATAAGGATAAATTAGGAATTAGGTGTAAAATTATCTCTTGATTTCATAAAATGGACAAGTATTGCTGAACATCTCAAAATAGTATAATGGTCAAGTAAAGTTAGACGAAAGAAGTATCTTTTGTTGTACTCCATTCATTTTAAAATACTAAAAATTCGAATGTATAAACTTCAAATCTTAACTATATAACCTCTTTTTGCGATAATAAAATACAGGAACTGATGGAAGAGGTAAAAGTCTAGAAATAGTGATTTGGAAATATGTGCAGGATTACACGTATGAAGAGCTATCAATGTCACAGGAAGGTTCGTCTGGAGAGATTTTTTCTATATGATTTGCTTCTAATTAGTAAGCTAATTTTCGAAACGCCTCAAATGTCATTGTTTACTTTTCTTGGCATTTTGGCTAAGATCAAACCTCAAATGTCAGTTACGTGCCTATACTAGTCCTTCCTTTATCTAGTAGTAATTTGTAAAATTGACCATTTTTTGTAATATATTTGATGAAGTAAAAGCAATTTTGGCCGATACGAAATAGGAATCGATGTAACGTATAGTGAAAATTAATTAACATCAGCAATAGATTCAATAAATCAAAGCATCTTGGCCAATCGAAAAAGCAATTGGTTGGGGAGTAACTGAAAAAATAAAAACCCCCCATAAATGTTGATCCATTCAACAAAAAGGGACCAATACTCCAACTAGAAAAGAGATAGGTGGCAAGGAATGAGAAGAAACACATCAAAATAAAAGGAGAGATATTTCGATCACCTTAAATCTAGTCTCTACAGCACTAGTTGCAGCAATAACTATTTTTTAAATATCAATCTTTAAATTCTGAGGTACTATTGATGACACTAGAGAATGTTTTATCTCAATCATGTCAAATTGATTAGGTAGTGAAATGAACTCTAGAGAAACTAAGAGGTTCGGTTAGTGAGGGACATCCCCACGGGATCATGGCCTGCACCTTTCCACTTTTAGGTTGCTTCAATGTGCTTTCTATTTCCATATACTGTAAAGGTATGTCCACTTTTTTTTGGCCCATGAGTCACTTTTCCCTTTATGGTATTCTATAACTTAATTCTACATAAGGACATATTGGAAAATGTTGATATTTGGCACACACATTAATCCTGTCATACACTAACTACACATTTGCCAGTAGATAAAACTTATTATAATGTGCTATGCGAGCACATCCCTCCAATTATTTTGAGTCGCGAATATGATTCATATTGTTTCAAGATTGCATCGTGGTATGAATTAGTTTTATTTACAAAGTGTTTTGACATTTGGTATCATTTTTGAGACTTGAGACAAGTAATGTAGTTGCTTAAATGTGAATAATGGGGCAGAAATTGAAATTGCGACTGCAGAGTAATAATACTTAAAGAGACTTACCTGTCATTGACATATTCCAATCCAACTATAATTTTTTCCAGTAGATAGAACTAACTATAATTTTCTATTCGGACACACCCCTCCAACTTGGTCATGTTACATTCTTCATAAGCACTTTTAGCATTAACAATAGTGCCTGAGCTTTCAAATTGGATGAGGGTCCAAAAGAAAAATGACATAAGCTAAGGACATTAAAATATTTGTATTCAGCATGGGATCTTGAACTAAAATAGTGACGATGATTTTATACATTCAACTAAAATTCACTACTTTCAGCCTGAACTATATATATAAAATATTAAAGATTAATAATTAAATAAAATGGGGATACCTCAAAATATTGGGTTCTTCTCCGTAACTATTTCTATTTAAGAAGGCAAGATACTCATCTTCCTTTGGCTTAAGAGAATTGTGTTTAACTTTCTCCAAGCCCACCCTGGTACATCTCTTCCTCTGTAGCTACATCGAAGAGTTGTCAAGTATATCCTTCCCTCAAGATGAAAGTAAGTTCTCATTCATTTTTGCCTATGTTGAAGAATGATCATTATATTGTTTAGATGGTGACCTTAGCCTGATATGCTGATAAACAGATTTTTAATTGGATACAAAGCAAGATTAATGGAAAGCAAAGTACCTATAAGTCGAATCCAGTGGGAGTCACTCGTAAGTTTTCTTGATTAATTTGTGCAGCGGAATACATGATACATCTTATCTATTTACTGAAATCCTTTCAACTTCAGATCATATGTTGCATCAATCATGTAACGAAGAATTCAGTGACTGGCCTAATGAACTGCTTGCTATTGGGACATTTGGAAGTCTGAAAGACGGTGGGAAGTTGAAACAACAAGATCAAAGCCTTACTGCTGAAGAAGTTGGGCAGCTTCACAAAGAACTAAAACATCTATTTCCTGATGCAGCGAAGCTAGGATCAAAAAAGGATCTTGACAAATTCTTCGACTGTCTCCCGGATGATCACAGAGTTGTTGAAAATAAAGATACCATTTTTGAGCGGAGTAATAGTCTTGTTCAGGGCAAAGCCCCACAATCTGCCCAATTGGAGAACACAAACAATGGCATTAGCAAAAAATCATTATCATATCTCCTGAAGAAGACATTATTCTGCAGTGCGGGATTTGCAGCCCATGCACCACACCCTTTGCGAGATCCGCAGTCCAAATTTGAGAAATCAAGGATGGAAAAGGTTTGCATTTTCACATGCAAACAATAACTCTTTGCATCTACTGGTGTTAATTTGTAATCCTTAAATTGAATTTCAGATTCTGAGGGCCATACTACACAAAAAGATATATCCTCAAGCAACCAGTCCAAGGGGTACTACCACAAGAAAGAGATACTTACACAATACCTGTGTGATTGAGAGTGATAGTGAAGATGAAACATTTGATAGTACCGTGAAGGATGGAAGCAAATGGGACAAGTCAGATTCTGATTGTAAGTTTTCATATCATGATGAATCTAAACTAGTCCTAATAAATGTTCACTCATTATTCTTTGTTGCAGTCATTGTACTGGAGATATGATTGGCGTCCTAGCAAGTTGAGGTATGAACACCCTTGAAAAAGTCTGGATACCATCGGTTCCAAGTGTATCACCCTTTTACTTTTTTTTTTCTTTGTTTGTATGCAGATTATTCTCAAGCTCTTTTTTTTTTTTTTTTTTTGGAAAAACAAACTTCCAAAAGTTGTTATTATATCAGAAGAAGTACATATTTCACTTGATTTTTGCCATGACTAGATAAGGATTTCTGTTTTTGTCATGGTTGGAAAAATTCATCTGCTCAAGTTTCAATAAGAGAAGAAAGTCTTGTACTCTTAGCCAAGTGAATGACATATCGGAATTGCTTCTTTATTGTCTTTTCTGGTGTTATTCATAAGAAATGCTGTAGCTCCTTTTTTCCATATCATTTATGGACGCAACAAATATTTACGCACCTCTGCGTAAACCAAATCATTTTACAACAACAACATACCCTAGTGCCTCAAAAGGCTCTCGCTCATTGTGGAGTGGGGGCTCGGATGTACGCAGCCTAATCCCTATGTTTAAAAACATAAAGTGGCTGTTTCCAGATGACCCATGAGGAGTCGAAAGTTGCATTGACTAACTGCTACTTCACAAATTAAAAAAGCGTAGATAGTTTAAAGAACAATTTTGCTTTATTCCATCATACTCCAATGCCAAAAAATAGTCAATCTTTGGCTCCATCCGAGATTGATGGAAATAACCCAAATCATTTCAATTTGTCATAAATGAAAGTAAAATTATTAATTAACTCTAGTTCAGTGATAAACACGACATGTATTCATTGAATTGATGCACATATTGAGCACGATTGGATTGTTATCTTTACGAATATGGCTTGAACTACGAGCACTCCCTAGAGACGTGTCTTTTACAGTAGTTGTGTAAGTAAAAAAAGCTCTTTCGAGTGTCTGGTGTGCTGTGAAATAATCTTCACCATGAACTCATATTCTGGTATTTCATTATTTTCCTTGCTTATGAGCAAAAGTTATTTCTCATTTATTATAATTATGAACGACATCCAAATCCTTATTTCACATTCATAGATTTCTTGCTTCAATTTTCATAGGTTGAAATATTGTGCACCTCGACTCAGACCAAAAGCCTAAATTGAGGGTTGGTGGTGTAAGGATAATCACATAAAATACGGTGGTAGCTACCGATACATGGAAGAAGAGATAAAAATGTGTTTTGGCTGCACGAAAATGAATGCCTAATCAATGAGCTAAAAAGAAAAATGATATGAAAATAAAAGGCAAAGAGCTTTAAAAAAATAAGAGTAAGACACCCAAAAAGACTTGAAATAGGAAGTGGGGAGAATGAAGTGAAAAATTGACAAGTGTTAGTAGGGAAAAAGTGTAGAATAACGCAGTGTCAAGGAGGGCCTTTAGTCATTATGTTCCCAAAACATCATATCAAAGCCCCCTGAGCCTAAGTTACAAGCTAAGAAAGTCCTATGGTGATCCTAGTCCAAGTGGTCGGAGGTCATAGTCATGAGTATAGGGGCAAACATATGGTATTGAGAATGACATTTGAATATCTTTTATGAGAGTGATAGATTTTGTGTAGTCCCAAGCATTGAATATGAAAATATCATCATGAATAGGATATGAAACTTCTTTCTGTGAGGGCACTTGCATTGCATTGTTGGTATTGGACTAATTCAATGATTGTTGCTTATCGTTGATTACCTTGATTGTCATAATTGAACTGTCGCATGTATTGATTTGTATTGTTTACTTGGTAGCTATATGATATGCATTTATGAGTGGTGTTGGTATCTCTTCTTGAGTTTGAGATGATCTGTGCCATTAGTTTGAGGTTTGTGTGTTACTGTACTGCTTATGTAGATTTAGTCTGTCGCTTGAGGACAAACAACACTTTAAGTTAAGGGTGTTGACGTGATGTCAAAATACAATACTTTTGATGCTTAAAACATAGAATTTTGTGTGTTCTCAAAGAAATGTTAGTAAATTTGATGTGTTTTTATGTTTGTTTTGCAAGATTACAGGGTTTGGCATGAGTTTGGGCCAAGTGTACAGAAATTAGAGATTTTGCTGATCTACGACACCCTTTATAGGCAATGGAAGTTTCCATGAACCGTAGAGTTGGTTTCGTAGCAAGATCCAATAAAGGAGAGATTTTCTAAAGTTAAATCTACAAATATGCAAACGAGCCGTAAAGCTAGGTACTAGTCTTAGATATAGGTTCATACTCTGAGGATCAAAAAGTGGGGAGTTGCTAAAAATTCATCAGACGAAACCCTCTATGGGTCGTAAGTTGTTATACAGTTCGTAGATAGGTCTCATAAAAGTCAACCCTAGAATTGAAGATGAAGTCCATGAAACCCCTACTACGGGTCCTAGAACTTTATACGGCCTGTGGAGTTGGTCATAGAGCCTGCCGAACCCAGTTCTCCTATTTTGATTTGTTTTTTTTAATTTTAAATACTATAAAGAGGGTTTTTAGGTTATATTTTGTAGTGCAACCAAAGAGAGTCAGTAGAGAACGTGAGAAACATTGTGAGACACTTGGAAAATAATATTTTGTGATCTTAATTCATACTTGTGATTTTCATTGAAGAGCTTGGATTTCTTGTTCTTAATTTCATTCTTGTAAGTGCTTAGTTATGGTATTCAATATCATGATTCTTGTATCTACAATGATAATGAGTAGATAGATCTACAACTAGGGTTATGAGAACCATGAAGAACTAACAAGGTAAAATAGGATAATTCGTAATTCTTGGAAAGTGTGCATGCATGTATTGATTAAATCTCTTTGTTTTGATTTTTTTAATGGTGGACAACGTTAGAACTCGCCTAATGTTCTACTAGATCAAGGTAGTAATGAATAGGAAAAGAGACTAATTAACAGGATTTGATTAATGTTTCTCGTCTAAATCAACCAAACTGGATCAACGGAAGGTTGTACTGGAACAATAGGTAAGGGTTAGTAATGTTACACTGCGGATGGATCAAATCACGTAGTTAAATTCGCCTCTTGCCTGGATCAAAGGGTTTGGTAAACTTAACTTACTATTCTGCATGGTACATACTAGAAAAGAATGTGATTATCTAGTAATATCAAGTTAGGGAATCATGGGGAATACTATACCCTCGTTACTCTTCATACTGATTTCACACACTTGTCTTAGTTTAAGATTTCTTTCAACAGTTTTACAATCCCCCCACCCACCCACCTGTTGGGGAGATAAGTAGGTTAATCAACTCGAATTGCTTGAAATTACTCTAAGTCTACCATATTCCCTGTGGCTTCGACCCTAACCTTAGTTACGCTATATATCTTGACAACGACCACTTTAACCTTCAAAAAAGGAGGTGTATCTTGGGCAACATCAGGCTCGCTTGACCGAAACCAAATATACACCCCTAAAAAAGAGAATTCATTAGAACCAAACAAAACCCAAACTGATATAGATAATGACGAAGGTTGGATTCTCGTGACTCAATTCACGAAGAGAATCATCTAAGCAACCGACAAGGAAGGATAGTGAGGAGACCAAAGAAGCAAAAGTTAGTCACGCGTCCAAATAAAGCAAAGGTGGAAGTGTATCACTACCAGGAATCACGACATCTAGTGACTTTTGGAGAGTTCTTGCCGAGTTAGTTTCACACTAAAACTATCCAAGACAATAGCGAGGCATCATGTTTTAACATCGACAAAGGAGAAAAAGTAGGTGAAACTTCATCAAAGATGTCTCTCATGGATAAAGAAGAAGCAATGGGTGAAACTTCATCAAAAGCATCTCCCTTATTTTCTAAGAATCCTATAGAACCCTCTTCTCAAAAAGTACATATATGTGATACAAAAATCACATTTACAAAGGAGGATTTTCTATTTGATGAAAAACTACGTAATTGTCCTTTGTATATGGTCGGTCACGGGCTAGAGAAGAGGATAAATAGAATCTTGATTGATGAAGGATCTAAAGTTAACATTTTGCCCATCCATACATTGAAAGAACTGGGTATCACGACTGAGGAACTTAGTGAAAGTCGTTGATGTCGACCAAGTTACACCTTCTTTGTTAGGACAAAGCGGTCTTTGTCAAGAAATAGAACCTAACCAATGTTAGGGTCAAACCCAAGTGAATACTGTAGACATAGAAAAAATGAATTAATGCAATTTGAGTTATTAACCAACTTATCTCCCCGAAGGGGGAGGGGGGTTTGTAATAACAAGTAGAAAAATAAACCTAACATAGGAGTTTAATAAGTATGGAGAGAAACTAGGGTATTATAATCCCCATGATTCCTTAATTTAGTATCTCCTGCTAACCTAATTTTTTTCTAGTGTGTACCATGCAAAACGGTAAGTTAAGCTCATTAAATTCTTTGGCCCAGGGGAGAGGCACATTTTAATATGTGACTTGGCCTATCTCCGTAGTGTGACATTACTAAACCTTACCTATTAGTCTCAGTACAACTTCCTCTTGGCCCAGTTTGGTTTATTAGACGAGAATACATCAATCGAATACTGTTAATTAATCTTTTTTCCTATTCATTACTTCCTTAGTCCAGTCAATAATACTAAGCAGGTTCTAATGTTGGTCGCCATTAGAAAACATGCAAAACGAAGAGAGTTAATTAATACATGCATGCACACTTTCCGAGAATTATGAATTATCCGATTTTACTTTGTTAGTTTTTCATGGTTCCTACAACCCTAGTTGTGGATTTAACTACTCATGATTTGTATAGACGCAAGACTTATGAATTTTAATAACAAATGGAGCACTTATACAATTGAATTAAGTACAAGTAAACCCAAGATTCAATGAGAATCACAAGATTAGAAGATTAAATCGAAGTACAAGTGTTTCTCAAAACTCTCCAATGTCTTCTCTACTCAATCTCACTATTTTTCTGCTAACTGTTCGAACTCTCAAAAAAATAACCCCAAAACCTATTTATAATGTTTAAAATACAAGTCCTAAACAAAATAGTATAACTGGGTTGGCATGTTTAACGAACAGCTTTACAGCCCTCATTGTGTTCTACGGCTCGTAATCGGGCTTCCATAATATGTTGCTGCAAATCTGGACTTGTGCTCTATGATACCCCTATGTGGCCCGTAAAATTTTCTACGACCCATAGGGGGTTTTTTCTGATGAAACTTCAGAAAGTCTTTCTTCTCTGATCCTCAGGGCACGAAACACGATCTATAACTCGTAAATTAGTTCATGACCCATCTGCATGTTTGTAGAACAAACTTCAAAAGATTAGTCCCTCACTGAAATTGTCCACAAACCTCCTAGATGACTAATACCTTCAACTACACGAACTAGGATCACTTTAGGTCTTTATAGGCTTGTAACCTAGGCTCAAGGGGCTCCGGTATGATATTTTAGAAACATAGTGACTTAACGCGCTCCTTGACACTGCATTTTTCTACACTTTTGCCCTATCAACATTGTTATTTTTATTCCATTCTCTCTTTTTCCCTATTTCAAGTTTTTCTGGGTGCTTTCTTTTCATTTTTTCAGCTTTTTGCCTTGTTCTTACACTTCATTTTTCTTTTTGGATCATAACTAAAGCTTCACTTATTTTTCTTGCACCCAGTTCATGATTTTTCTCCTTTTCCCTGTATCACTAACTTTTCCCCTAACCTGATGTTCACGCTCCAATAAGAAAGTGGTCAATGTCAGCAATTAACCTAACCAAAGATTAAGGCCGAATCCACAGGGAATACGGAGCTTAACTACAAAAATCCACTACTAATCATTTCAAGTATAAATAACTAAAATCTCTAAATGGGGGGGGGGGGATTTCTATGATATAAGAATAAAGTAAAATAAATACTAAACTATGATACAAGGAAACACTCAATTATAGGGACAACTTGGAAATTGTGTTCACCATGGTTCATCGACTCGATTTCCCTAGACAATATAACTACAATTGGAAATTCGCATGTTGGATAGTAACTTAGGTTCTTCTAGCCCTCTTATGAAGGTGAAGGTCAAATTTCACCATGGCGCTTGGTCGGCCACCATGGCATGCCTACTAACTATTACCAATTGTCCCAGTCAATCTCCCCTTGGTCAGGTTTGGTTGATTAGACGAGAACACATCAATCGAATCCTATCATATACTTCCCTTTTCCTATTAGTCACTACCTTGGTCGGGCTCATGATAGTAGGCAGGGTAAGGTGTTGGTCACCACCAAACGACAATCATAATGAAGGGAAATAGTTAATACATGCAAACCCCAATTGTAAAAATGCAAAAAACCTAGGTTATTTCAAGTCAACTACCCATGATTCCCACAAGCCCAAGTTGTGGGTGCTTAGCTTCTCACTGCTAAGGCAAAGCAAGCAAACATGCTAATACAAGACATAAATGAGAGTTTTACCACAAGAACTGAAGAATGTAGGCACCACAAGTTGCAAACCCAAAAGCTTGATTGATCAACAATGAATACAAAGAAAGATTTGTAATTCCCAAAATGGATTTTCCAAGAGAAAATAATAAACTAATCTAAAAAACTAAGAAAAAGTTCAAAAGATGATGATAAAATATCTCCAAGTCAAACAACCTTTCTAAAATCCTAACTTAAACTATATATAGTATTTACAAAATAACCCTAGAATTTACACAGAAAAGATAGCTGGCAGCTGATAAGTCTCGCAGGTACGACTCATAGGATGACCTACGAGTCGTAGTCGGGGTCTCGTATCAGGTTCTTAGCATTTTGGACTAAACTGGTATGACCCACAGGTACAAGTCGCTGCTTGAGCTATGACTCGTATGTTCTTCTCGTAGTCTTGGCCTTTGGTTTTTGGTCTAATATTTTGGCCCTCTGATTCTTGCTATGAGTCCACCTATACGAGTCGTAGTGTAACTTACGATTCATAGGATGACCTCATAGGGTTGTCTTCCACTTAGCAAATTTCTGAATTTTTGGCCTCTATTTCTTTCTATGATATACCTTACGATTCGTAGCTTGGGCTACAACTCGTAGGGGAGCTCGTATGTCCTATGATTCAACAAAATCTGCAATTTTTCTTCAAAATCATGCCAACCTAATTTATCTGCAAGAAAAACACAAAAACACATAAAAATCATAAAAAGTCGCATTAAGAACTCACAAAATCCCTTGTTTTAGGCATCAAATGTGTTGTATTTTGACAGCACATCAACACCCTCAACTTAGAATTGTTGCTTGTCCTCAAGCGATGGCTCGATCTACGCAGACAAAGAGAAATACACATCAGCTAATGGCATATACAACAACTCCTTTGATTCAGGTATCTAATTGCCATTTTCAAAACAGGATTTCAAAGTTATTAAGCAGAACAAGAACATAATGAGATACTTGGCAATCCAACTATGACAAGCTAAGGAGCATTAACCGTCCACAATAGTTGGTATAGTCATATGCTACTCAAGTAGTTCAAATGCCCTCACCGGAAAGAACTCCCTCATACTCACTCAAAAAGCATTTAGAATTCAGGGACTTAGGAAGCATTCTCACTCTCATAATTGAAATTCATGCATAATGACTAACACCATAGGCTTGCCCTTATACTCATCCTCTAGCTTGGTAATAAAGTGGAGTTAGATCACTTTAGGACTTATAGGCTTGCAACATAGGTTCAAGTTGCTTTGGTATGGTATTTTTGGCAAGTAATGACTAAAAGCTATCCATGAACTATGTTTACCAACACTTTTTTCTTTACTAATCCAACCCTTTTTAATAAATCTACCCTTATTCTCCTATTTTGAACTTTTCTCGAGTGCTTTCTTTCTCTTTTTCAGTTGTACCTCGATTTCAAACTCATTTTTGCTACTTTTTCTCAACTCAAGTCACTTTTCTTTTCTTTTCTTCACTCGGTTCATACTTTTTCATTTCTTTCTTGATCTCCTAACTAATCACTTTATTACTGTTACTTTACCACAATAAGGGTCACCCTCAACTTAGGCTTTTAGCCTCAGGTGAAGTACACATTATCTATGCCTCAAACCAGGGCCACCAACTGCAGCCATCCTCAACTTAGGCCTTTGGCCTCAATCAAAGTTCACATGTTCAAGGATAGACATGATCAATATCAAGTTATTTCATTAAACAAGGGTAAGTTAGTCAAGTGTCAAGAACGAATGAGTACATGAGAAGATCTAAAGTTTGAATCAAGGGATTCACTCACTCATCTGGTGGGTCATTTAGGCTAAAAGTGGGTTCACTCAAAGAACAAAGGCCTAAGATCCTTTCCACATCCACCACATCACCAAATCAATCTTAGGGTACTAAGGCAAGTTCTGGGTCCATACAAGATGCATGAATGCAGCAAAATAATCTCACAACACACATGAAAATTGCATCCACAATCAAGTATAGACTCACAGGTCATGCTTTCAGTCTCAGCTTACCTTCGCAATATCAGAATAAATACTGCTAGATACTCAGAGATGTATGAACACATCAACAACTACAATCTCAAAAATTTTGAGGGTGCCTAATTTTTCATCAAAATTTTAAAAACACATCTAAAAATTATGTATATGCCAATAGATAACACTACTATAATTTTACACATTATCTACACTACCTAAACATGCCGATTCAACAGAAAAGTAAACATCCACAAGGAAAAAGAATCATGTCAAGAAAATCTTGGGATCAAAAATAGGAAAACTTATGAATTTGAGGTTACTCAAACTTCACCTTAATCCATAGCTTACCATACCCCACCAAAATAGGATACTTTGTCCTCAAAGTAAAAACAGGTACTAAGACGAACATAATAAAAACCTAGACTTAGATATATATACATTAAAAACCAATATTTAAAAAATTAATATCCAAAATCAAAATAAAGACATTATCCAACATAAAACATTTAAAAACCAACATCAAAATAACATTGTCTAACAAGAGAACAAAATATCCATAAATAAAAGTAAGAACTGGGGTCAAAAAGGGTCAAACATCATGGTGCATCAAGCATCGGTCTCAGGCTAGTCTGTGGGGTCCTGGGGCACCAAATCTTCCTCAGCAATCCGTGAACTACCCTCTCCATATGGGGTGTGCTGCTCCCGATCTCTCTGAATAGCCGCCAACAATAGCGGCTCCTACACCACATCCTTGGATATAGGCTCCTCTGGTCTCGGCCTCTTCGGAGCTGGATTTGAATCATCATCATGCTCACACTACAAAACAAATCATGTTTAACGACAGACGTATTCCTTCACTGAAGAGCCTATTTCCGTCGCTAAATTGATTTAGCGACGGAATAGCAATCGATAACAAGCTATCGCTAAAATACTCGTAGCTAACTTCTTAGCGACGAAATATTTATATCCTTTGCAACAACAGCGACAAAATAGCGATGCAACATATCCGTTGCCATTATTAGCGACAACAATAATCGTTGCTAATTTAAGAATTTTGTCGCTATAACTTAGTACTAATTTCATCGTTTGTTCTTATTAGCGATGAACCATTTGTCGCTATTCTGTCGCTAAATATTTTTTCTCTTAAGCTATTGCTTTTAGCGAGGAAAATATTTTGTAGCAAATTGGACGTGAAATTTGATTTTCATATTTATTTTAGCTATGAAAAATATCCATCGCCAATATTTTTTAGTTATTTGGTCGTGAAATTTAATTTTCATATTTTTTTTTGAATAACCCTGTTCAATCAGAAGTAAAAGAGAGGAAAATGGCTAAAAATTATAAAATACACTTCATTGAAAATAACTAAAATTCATATAAAATTAATAATTCATAGATCTTCAAAATAGATAGCATAGGTAAGTGTATCTTTAGGTACAAAATATCCAAAAACATAACAATAAAGTTTAAACAAAACACTATAAACTAAAGTGAGGTTGAAGAGTTACGGTCATTGTCAGAATTCAATGCATGAACCTCATCGACATTGGTAGTTGTAGGAGCAGCAGGAACTGTTGGTGGAACATTTAATGGTTGGTTGGTAAAAGTACTTGGTTGATGTGAGGTTAAAGAAATTACTTCACTCACCCGCTCAATCAATCCAAGAAGCATCTTTTCTGTTAATGCAGGAAGCATATGTTCTGTCAATGCAGGAACCAATTGAGCTACTAACTCATTCATATTCTCTGCTACTATTGATTGAGCATTTGAAGGTACTGTTGAAGGTGAAGCATCGAATGAAGAAGTGTTCCCAAACTTTGATCCATAGTAACATTTTGCTTGAGATCCAATACCATATATTCTTTTTTACTTTTCTCCTCCTGCAGCTTGGTAATATGCTTGATATTGGTCAATATCAGATTGAGTTTGTGTTTGATTTTTTAATATTTCCTCATATTTTTTCGAAAAAATAAAATAATTAGTGAAATCCAAGTTAAAATCTAATCTGAAATAGTTACAATCACATTATTTCTCAAGAGACTTTTGGACTCTTCTAGTTTAGCAAATCAACAATTATTAAAGTTTTTCAGAAAGTACATACCTCCAAGATACCCATTAATTTGTCAAGCATATTTTTTTTCATGCACTACTAATTTACTTCATAGTTATACAATATCTACCTACTCTTGATGTTAAAAATATGACTAGAAGATTTAGACCACTTTGTAAAATTATTAGATCCCTGTAAGTATTTTTTTTTCCTCTTTTTCTTGTAACTAACACTTCCTGATGATCTCCCACATGTCTTTATTGCTTATCAAACAAACTTTTCAACAAAAAATCAAATTTGATAAATATCCAATAACCTCTTTTACAAAGAATCAAATTTGATAACAACAAATACCAAATAACCTATTCTACAAGCAGTCAATTCTAAGGAACTTGTCTAACATAAAAGACCACTTTCAAATGAGGAATCAATTCATAATTTCACCCTTCTAATGTAGTGTGATTAGCACAATAACAACAACAATTCAATGTGAAATATTTTATACAAATAGATTGAGATGAACAGAAATGAAATTTATATAGAAAATAATGACTTACATGGATGATTCGTGATCAATTACCAACAAAAGATTTTCCATCATGATCATGTGTATGGATATGTAAATGCATCTCACTTGGTGTTGGATCTCGACCCTTTTTAACCGCCTAGAGAAAAATCATTCGTCAATTCAAAGTATACAACAATGGCAACAACCCTGAAAGCAATTCTAAGAAAGTACAAAAATGTAGATTTTTTGTAAAACTATTTTATATTAGAAGTTCTCATATCAAAAGAAAATTTACTATAATAAAAACATATAAACAAGCTTTAAGAAATATAGATATAACACCACAGAAAGGAACTCTTCCATTGAACTACTAACTACTATGAATCCAAATTGTTTGATAGCTTTTTTCTGATTTGTATTCTTTAACATTTCCTTATCATATGTTATATACATCGGTTTGTTCGTTTCTACTTTTCTCTATTTTTCCTCGAGACAAATTAAGTTGCCGCATTAATAAGAATCCAACACTCAAGCCCAAAATATTATTTGATAGCTTCTTTTATTTTTCATCTGTAAAGAAAAACATATATACCTTAAACTAGATAGGAGTACAAGGATTTTGTGAACCATCAAAAATTAGCTAGTGGCATGAGAATTCTACACTATATAAAAGTAGTATACTAGAACTATTGAGTGCCATAGTACTGAGAGAAGATGTTCCAGTTGGTAAAAATTTCTTTACAGGATTTCTCCTTTGTTCAACTGCATGGGTGGTTGGAAAAAGAGGTTGTTCTTCCAAAATAGAGAGTCCATTCAAAATTTCATTACTTAAAACTATTTTACCCAATATATTTGCTACTAGATTCCTTGTATTTATGCCCCATTCTAGACTACATCCCATAAGACATACAAGCAAAAAAACTTCATGAAGCAGATGAGTAAGATGTCATATTCTTAAAGATAATTTGGCAGCAACTATTATCATATTAGAGGGTGGAAAAAAAATTTATTCGTAAAGGTACCAATGAGAACTTAGCTAAACGACGAAAATTCAACAGATCATCATGTAAACAATTCATAGCTTACAACTTCAGAAAATTAAACAGCAATGAGCTTTTCACATTTTGATTAGTCCTAACCAATCTTAAATTTAAGAAATAAATTAGTTGAATAAACTCATTCCATAATAGTAACTGCAACTTTTTAAACTCTAAGTTATCAAATAAATAAATAATAATCTTATTGTTTATATAAAATACAGTTACAAGTCTCTTGCGATGCTCTCCAACAGTAATAGAGCCACCTGTGTGAGTTCCTATGGCACTTTCATTCCCATGACCACGATGATTTTTTATATTTATTTCAAACTTTTCAACACTTTTATGATCTGCCCAAAGTGTCTTCCAACTATTCAATACGATCTCTGGGATATAATCCAGCCGCACCTTATTTGCTTTTATTTTAGAAACGAAATCACTATATCGAAGTGCTGCCTTACGCCCCCCATTGTTTCTTCACAATGGTATCAATTGAGGAATCCCAATAGAATGCCTTCTGAAATGATTTTAAAAAGTAATAATATTACTCCAGCGTGTAAACGTCAATACATAATGTAAATTCAATTTGTACGGATTATACCTTAAATTCTCCAAAATAAAATATTTTCATCTCTTCTGAGACACTTTTCCAGTTGATTCCATTAGGATCAAGTTAATGCTTGAATGAATTATATATACTCAGAGCATTTTCTAGAAGGTTCTAGCCTGAACAGCTTAGAAGACATTATTTTAAAACATACCATATATCAATAACGATATTAATAGAAAAGTGCAATGATAGACTAACCCCGTAGGAGAAATAGCCACAAGTATTTATTGTCCATTAGTACTGCGACACTCAACTTGATTACCAGTTGTGTTGCTTTGAGCAGATGTACCCCTGCCTATTGTGTTTCTCTGATTAGGGTTAGTTAGAGGTAGTTCCAAATGAACAGGTGAGGTACTATCTTGACCTGATGCTTGAATTAGTACAACAAGTGGACTACTATTTGGACCTGATGGTTGAACTTGGTTAACATGACATTCCCCACTTGAGGAACTCGCGCCAACTTGTTGAGGATTAATTGTTGGAGTGGGAACTGTAGGCGTAATTCCACGATTAGCAAAATTATCTCTGCCCAAGGATTTGCTTGTACGATTTGTGCTAACTCGACCTCTACCTCAAGTCATATCTATAAGAAAATACAAAAGATTAACTTTATAACAAAATCACAGCTCCATGATTCTAGCATTTCAAGATACAGGAAGTAGCATAAGCTAGAATAAAGTTCAAAATTTCTAAAGTGCATATGATTGTGCAATTTCAACTACTAAAAAAGACAATACATGTGATTTGAAAAGGCAATATACCATCTACATGTGATCTCAATAATAATGTATTACAACCTGCTACTGTAGAGAGTAAAAATAACAACTAGTCTTTTAGAATTTACATAATTCAAACACAAGCAAACAGAACAGAAAGACACCTGAAAATTAAAAAAACTTTCACATATTCATGAAAAGAGCTGACAATGCTTTTTGGTTGCAGAAAACTTTACCAGAAAAGACCAAACCGCTTAGTATGTCTCAAACCAACCATAACTATGATAATGATAACACAACAATAATGATTACTGCAAATAACATACAATAAAGATATAATAACATTATCTACTAAGTACTAGTCACTATCTATGTCTTCTTCAAACTCTTCCTCATCCTCCTTAGTTTCATTCTCCTCCTCAATTTCATAATCCTCTTCAGATTTTCCATCCTCCTCCATTTCATACTCTTCTTTCGGTCGATTCTTCTTGAATTTCTTGATGCTTAAACAATAATCCATCATCAATTAATACACCTATTTCAATCACATCTCCACTTAGATCATGTACGGGAATATTTTCATCAGTGGGAACATGTATGACTATCTCATGAGTTTCAACTTCTTCAACTTGAAATGGAACATTTGGCTCTGAAGTTGTCCTCACTTCCTCACCGAGTAGTTCAATAACATTTCGAGGTTTGCCTTCAATACAACTACCCAATCATCCTTGTTCTTTTTCTTACTTGGATAAGGTACATTACACATTTGAGTTGCTTGCATTGCAAGAATAAAAGGTTCATATTTTTTGTATGGACGATGATGGTTAACATCAATTAATTTTACTGATTATGCTTCTTAACACCAAACATTCATAGTTGGGTCAAACCATTCACATTTAAACGGTACAGTTTTCTTTAAAGGTACTTCACGTAATGTGATTCGGTAAACAAAATAGAAATGCCATATGGATTTTTTCAATCAAAAAATCCCTCTCTCTCAATTCGAAAATCCAAGATTTGAATGTATTCCACTTGTATTATCTCTTTTATCCATCCATAAAAGTCACCAAAATTTGGATACAAAATACAAACTCCACTATTCATTATTGATCTTGCGCTACCATGACATTCCGTGTGAAATTTATATCCATTAACAAAATACACTGAATGACATGTAACGTCTATTAATGGTCCATGAGCTAGACTACATAAGAATCCATTCTCAATGTAGTTGCATCGGACCTATTTAAAAAGTTTGTAAGATGGTGTTATTATATACAATTAAAGTATATAGATATTTAAGGAATAATGATGGTTAGAGACTTCCATATTCCTTGAACCATATCGAGAAATTCATTTCAAGGTTCTCATTTGTTTGACCATGAGATATATTTGAAAATTCTTCTTGCAAACGTTGTATGTACATACTTCATTGCGAAATAACAAGTTAAATAGTTAGTAATGATATGTCATTTAACAACAGTAAGAGAGTAAAACTTGCAAATCATACCTCACAAATGGCTCAACCTCTTTACAATTTAGGAAAATCTAAGTTTGGGTAGCCTTGACGCAAAAGATAAAATCTATTTTTTTTCCTTCTCCACACAGTCGACCTGGATGAGTGAATATTGGCAAATTTTCTTCAATTTCTTTCTCAGCACCACCATCATCAATTCGATCCACATCATGATTATGTGTCATGACATGTGGTTAAAAATAATGAGAAGATAGGTGTGTTGACTCTGCCATCAAGTATGCTTCACAAATGAAACCCTCAACACTAGCTTTATTCCCAATCATTTTATTAAGTGATCCAAGATACCTAAATAGATAAATAGATGAATTATTATATTAGAAGATTCATGTAGAACAGATGTTATAATTTGGATATCATGTTTCACATTTACCTTTCAAAATGATACAATCACCGATATTGTACGAGTCCAGCAATTCTTGCTTCATATGGCAAGTGAAACGGGCAAATGTTCCATTGAGTCAAAAAAACCCCGGAGGAAATATACGTTCTAATTTAGACAAGATTTTTGGAATGTCTACCTCTAATCTCTTCATGTCATCGACTCATAGAATAGTAGAAGTAAGATCTTTTAAAAAAATAAGCTCAATTCAGTAAGTGCTTGCGACACATTACTAGGAATTAGCACGCGAAAGGCAATAGGTATTAGTCGTTATATGAACACATGACAATCATGACTTTTCATGCCATAAATCTTTTGGCATTAGTATCTAGACATCGACCCAAGTTCGAAACATATCCATCTGGAAACTTCAAACTTTTCACCCAATTAAAAAAGATAGATCTTGCTTCCTTATCTAATGTATATAGAGCTTTGGGATATTTTCGACTACTACTTTTTGCCAACTCAGGTTGGTTGCAATAGTTCATCAAATTTAGACGTGATTGTGGATTGTCTTTAATTTTGTCAGCAATATTAAGAACCATGTTAAATACATTATGGAAGACATTTCTTTCAATATGCATAACGTTAAGATTATGTCGAATCATGTTAGAACTCCAACAAGGCAAATCCCAAAAGATGCTTCGCTTTTTTCATCCGCAGGACTTACATATTATTTGAGTAACTTCTTCTGCATCTAACTCTTTTACCTTTCTTATTCCTAATTCATAAATTTGATTCAAAATCTCCTCTCCAGATCTGATGGGTGGTGGTGTTCTGCTAACTGTTTAACCTTTAAGAAATTTCTTACGATCTCTCCAAAATAGATGATCCTAGTCAAGGAACATTCTATGACTGTCAAACCATGATGTTTTCCTACCAAGTTGTAATCTAAATGATTGTGCTTCTTCCATGCAATAAGGACATGCTAACTTGCCTGCAGTACTCCATCCTGATAACATAGAATATGCTGAAAGTCACTAATTGTCCACATTAATGCTGCCTTTAATTGAAAGATTTGCATTTTGGAGATGTCAAATGTTTCTACACCACTTTACCACAATAAAGTCAATTCTTTTATAAGTGGTTGCAGAGAAACATCAATCTTTTGTTTAGGATTGTTTGGTCCTGGAACAATGATAGTTAAAAACATATATGCCTCTTTCATGCACATTCCCGGAGGTAAATTATACAGAGTTATAATTACTGGCCACGAAGAGTATGTCCTCCCAGACTGACCAAATGGTTGGAAACCATTCGTACATAACCCCAACCTTACATTTCTTGGTTCAGCAGCAAAAAAAGGATGAGTTTCATTAAAGTGCTTCCAAGCCTCAGAATCAGATGGATGATGCATTACTCCATCCTCTTGTATATGTTCATGATACCATCTCATGTTAGAAGCTGTAGCATGGGATGCCTATAATCTTCGTAACCTGGGAATCGAAGGAAAATAATACATTTGCTTATAAGAAACCAATTTCCTGTTACGAGAACCAACACGACGCTTATACCCCTCATGGACACAAAATTTACAAGATGTAAGGTGCTTATCATCCTTCTAATACAACATACATCTTGATTGGCAACAATCAATCTTTTCAACAGGCAACCCTAAACTGCGCACAAGCTTCTTGGTTTGATAATAGCTATCAGGCACGTTGTTATTTTCAGATAAACCCTCTTTCAACAATTGCATCATTTGTTTATAACGTCTTTGCGACAAAGTATTCCCCATTTTAATATTTAACATTCTTGAGACTATTTCAAGTTGAGACATAGAAGAACCTGGATACAATTTTGCATCAGCAGATTGAAGTAAATCATATAATTTTTTAGATTCAGGATTAAGATCCTCCTCCATTGAAGGATTAGGATCCTCCTCACCCAGAGGTTCATTTGGATGGCATGGTCTAGCTTCAATATTGTTAGAAGATTTCCAACTCGAACCTTGATTAAAGCAGGATTCAGCTACGTCCACAATCATTTGTCTATATGGATTCTCATATCCAAATTCTTCTTGACCACCACTATGCGAATCACCACTAGAAGTCATCTCAATGACTATATCTTCTTCTCATTGATACTTACAAATGAAATATCCCTCAACGAATCCATGCCGAAAAGGTGCACTTTAACAGTTTCAACATCTATGTATTTAATGTTTCGACACTTTTTACATGGACATCTAATATTGTCACCACTCATGCGGTTGCGTTGAGAACAAGTAAACTTGATAAAATCATTCACACTAGTTATGAAACTTTGAATTAATAGCCCCTTTACCATTCAACCTCTTATACATCCAGCAACGTTCTTGGTTATTCATGTTCCTATTTGCTATTTAAATACACAAGACAATTAGAATTTAAAATAAATAAGATAATTGATAACACGTAGAAATAGTGTAACTTCTGTTAAAAAATTTAATACTAGATGCTCTGATGAGATCATATATATTACAAAATGAATATTTTGGTTCATGAAATGGTTACTTTCAATTACGTACACACTAGCTTTTACACAAATGGACACATACAAATGATTATTTTACCATTTACAATTATGTACTTGTTAATTTCCACTAGCTTTTGTTTTACAAAAAGCCAACTCCTTTTGATTTACAAATGTACACAAATGATTTATATGCCATAATACTTTTGAATTTATGTCTGGAATCTTTTTTGGTCAAGAAAAGAAAAGAATATATATATATATTAAAACGTTAATCAAGTTACTATATTCTATAGTAAATTTTTCAATTTTAGTCCATACCCCATAGAAATTTGATTAAGTTGCCCCTGTAAACTAAAAAAAAAAAGTCGTAGTTATGTCAATTCCATTGCATTAAATCCCCATGTCCCACTTTAATTTTGACTTATATTTTATTGTTTAATTTTCTAGTTTCTTCATGGGGATAAGCACATTCTACAGTCAAAACAAAGCCTACTTAGTTCTTAATACATTCATAGAGCAGTCTACAGTCTATGAAAAAGGAAATGTACCAATTTCGAAAAATTTATTTTGAAAATGTACAATATAGTAGCAGAAATTAAAGAGGCCTCCAAACATGTGAAAACAAATCAAAACACATGGTGGGAATGGAAACCAATAAAGTTATCTAAGCTTATTTAATAACCTGCCAAAGACTACTTAAATGTTTTGGAATATGATAAAACAACACACTCATTCTTTAGCATCTTTTGAAAAAAGTACAAATGAACATAAAAAAAAAATTGAGTAGGTATAAGGCGCTCTCTCTCTATATATACATAAACATATATATTAAAATTGAATTATATCTATATATATTTCAAAATCTACTTATGTTTAAATTTTGAATAGGTCATTGATCTATGCACACATGTACGCACAAGTCGCAACCATCAATTTTGTTAAACTCGTAACTGTTAAAACAACGAGGAGAGAGATATAAACTAGAACTAAATGAAGAGATGAATGAATCAGGATTACTGGACTTGAAAGCTGTGAGTAAGGACCACATAGTACCAATGAAGGGCCAACTTAAATCACTTAGGCAATGATGTCCTTATCTTATGTCACCACCCAACTTTACTTCATAATACCAAATATTTACACTTGAATGTAACTATTTTATGAACCAAGACTCATTAGTTCCACGAAATTTCTCAAATGATCTAGGTACTAGTTATTTTGAACATGAACAATCACTTATTACCAAAAGTATCAAATACACACACGCAAAAAGAAAAAGAAAAAGAAATAACAGGCGTAACAGAAACTTAAAAGAACAGCCAAAGATGCAAAGTTCATAAAAATAAAAACTAGTGAACATGGTGTTTCAAGAAACAAAGCCTGCTACTTGCACAAGATAAGATTTGGAAGTAACCAATTTAGTACAAGTTGATAAAATATTTAAATCATGGAAAATACTGTTTCATTGACCATCTAATTTAGACAGAAATAATCTAAAAAGCTATGTAGTCTCAACTAAAGCTTAGTGTTGATTTAGAACTACATCAAAACATACCAATCTTAAATGTTAATTCCATTTCAAAACTCTCTAACCTATGGAGCAACCAACAATCGAAGTTGAAATTTAACATGTATGACTAAATTAAATAAAAGACACATCTATTACCTGATGAAATCTTTGAGAGAGGGTTTACCCTAAGAGAGATTTCTCAAATGGATCTGCTGGAGAAAGAGTTTAACAGATAGATTTGCTAAAAGGAAGCCTTAGTTCCGCCAGAGAGTAGTTCGTCGGAGAAATAGTTCACCGGAGAGGGATCGTTAGCAGCTATAGAACCGTAGTTTTGCAAGTTCTCTTGAGAGTTCGTCATGTCCAAAGAGAATTTTTCTTTTGGATTTCCAAACAAATATTTCAATATTAAAAAATCCTATGTATTTTTATCTCAAAACTTTGCTACGGATTGGCGAGGGATTTGCCCAAGAAAGAAGTCAAATTGTTTTTCCTAAATAGTAGCTACAAATATATTTGACAGCAATTATGCAGACAAGAGCTTGATAAATATTTAAAAGCTTAGCAGAAGAAGCTTAGCAACGGATTTTCTATCGCTAATTCCATCGCTATAAAATAAATATCTATACCATCCTTTTTTTATCGCTAATTTTATAGCTAAATTTTTAGCGCGAAATGTTAGCGCCAATTTTTTGCAACAAATTTAATATTTCATCGCTAGTCCGTCGCTATATATTTTGTTTATTTACTTTTACTTCTGCTAGCAATAAAATTGTTGATCTGTAGCTAATCCGTCGTTATATAGTGATGGAAATCTATTTGTTTCTATAATCCCTTATTAAACGCTGATTTTTTTGTGGTGTCAAGGGGCCTCTTTCCAAGAATGTCCGAACGGTCGGCTAGCCACTCGAATGCCTCATCGTTTGCCAGTGCCACTTCCGGGACTACCACAGGAGCTGTCAACATCTGTAATAATTCGCCCTTAAACTTGGACAGCTCCTCTGTCACAGCACTCGTGTCAGCAGGCCGATCTCCCTCAAGTCACCTGAGGCACATTTTCCATGGGGTCTATCCTGACCCTATGCAACTCTACCGAACCTTCAAATCGCTCGCTCTTAGAGGACTCGTCAACTAACCTCCGCCTAAATGTTTGAATTGCCCCTTTGTCCTTTGGATATATTATATCTTCAAACCAACCATCGATTTATGTAAGTACTAAGAGTTTTTAAACTAACAATTCACATAACAAAGAACAAGGAACCAAAAATAAATCAAAAATAGATAGTCACTAATGCAACTGCAAGTTTGTAGATACGAGTGTTGGTACGATTCATAACCACAAATCCTATAGAAATGCTTTCTGATCTCAGATACAAGGCACAGGTACCACTCCTAAGTGGACCTAGGAGTATTAGTCTGGGCTCGTACCCATTTTCAGAAACATTTTTTAGAACTCAGATAAGCTTATGAGATCCTCACTATGAGTCGTAGCAGGCACTATGAGTCGTATGTGAGTCTCATATGACAAACATGAAGGAACCACATATGACTGATGCTTGCTACGAGGTACCACTATAACTCTTATAGGGAATTACAAGTCATAGAATTGCCTCGTAGCTGACCGCAGAAGGCATCTGTAGTGCCTAACATTTTCCCACGCAAAACATAAACCAAACACACAATTTACTATACTTGGCACACAATAACAATATCAAATACTTGGCACATAAGCAATCCCTTAATAACATCAGAAATTCAAAAAAACCATCATCCCTAATAATCGAATTCACTTTTAAAGTACGTCAAGCACACCAAAAACAAAATACTTTCTAATATCACACTAGATATCAACAAGAAATTCTATCTAGTCCATTAAGATTTCAATCTAGATCACCAAATTAACACCTATGGAATACACCCACACTAACTGAATTCCAATTCCAAAAGTAATTCTATCAATGCTTAGACACAAATAAGCACTATACTCAAGGGATTAAGCATTTACACAATCAGAACCACCTACTAAAGAATTTCAAACAAGGCTCAATTCATCACAACATCCTTCAAAGCACACCAACCCTAGGTTTTTAAGTTTATAACAAAATATCATCAATTGTGCTTGAAAGTTCACGGTTATACACATACACAGTCATCTATAACATAACTCACCACCTTAGTGCATTAAGATTAACCAAGAAACTCACCAAATGGAATAAAAATTGAACCAATGTATTGTGGATGGGAAAGCAAATCGAAACCATAGAAAATAATGCCCTTGCTAGAATCTTGGCCAGAAAATGATGTGGGTGGCTGGGGTTTTGATTGGAAAAATGATGTGGATGATAAAATAGGGTTTTCCATCATCTCAACCACTACTTACCACCAAGACCCTTCTCATCAACTTCATCCACAAGTACTGGCATAGGGGGATCTACGATGCTCTTGCCACTCCGGGTCATGACCGCCATGCAATGCCCTTCATTTTTCAAGATTTTGAACCGTATTGATTTGTAATATGCCCTTTTGGCGTTGGTTCAACTGTGAAAAAACTTGTCCAAATTGTTGTTCAAGTTGCTTAATTTCCACCGAGTGAGACTTTATTTTTTGGTTAATACTTGAAATATCCTCTTTCATTCCCTTTAAAGTCTCATCTTGGTGGTCGGCTTGCTTCAACAACTTTTCAAACATTTCTTCGATCCTGGAGTTGCTTGATCCGGCATCATGATTGTGAGGTGACACATAAGGACCATTCCTCTAGCCCTCTCTTTTTCCTCATTAGGCATCTGGCACTCGCTCTCTCTCGTAGTATCCTCCTCAGTTATCTCTATACACCTCGTCAAGGTTGAAGTTCTGACCTTGATTTCTGAACCCTTGACTCCAATAGTCTGAAGTGGACCCTTGGGGTTGTTCCAGAAACCCGCTTGGTTGCTTACAACACATGCATCCTCATCAAAGAATGGATCATCATAGACGGGAACCTTTGGAGGTTGGTGGGTGACTGCCTTGACACTTGTTGATTTTACTTTAAAACCAAGTCCATGCTTATGCGAAGTTGAGTAAGTTGTTCCGTGATCTCTTCATTCACCTTTGCTTGCTTATTGTTGGTGTTGACCGCACAAGAAGGTTTCATCGCACCTCGCTCTCATTGACCCCATGCTTTATTTATTTTGACCACTTGCTCCATCCATACGGCTATCAATGCAAAAGGTTGGTCTAGGAACATTCTCCCATGATTGTGTCGGCGCAAGCTTGACTATTATCATCAAGTGCCCGATAGAAAATCTCAACTAAGGCATTATCAACAATCTTGTGATCAGGGATCATCCTCAAGCATTTGGTGAACCTCTCCCATGTTATGCTAATAGAGTAACCCAACAATTGCTCAAAGTTGTTGATTTTGTCTTTAAGCTTCAACCTTTTAGATCTTGGAAAATGCAAACGACTTAGGGGCTGGAATATGAGACATGAAATCACAAAAAGGGTTTGACATGATACCATACGCTTGAATAGAATGAAAGAGGTAAGGATATCGCTTTTCCATGCCCACTCGGCTCCTCGGGAGGCACTATCGACTTGGCAATTCTTCCAATGGGTCTTGACGAACACTACGTCCTCATCAATCAACTTCTTCATCCCTTCCATCCATTACCTCCACTGGGACTTTCTCCTAAGCCAACTTATCCCCATAACACCCACAACTTCAAAGAGTTCTATGACACTAGAATCACCAACATATCCCCTCAACCCAAAAGCATGAAGATTGGACAAACCATAACCATATCCCTAGGTAATTCCAATCCTTAAGCAACCTTACCAACCCTAATGTACATCCTACGAGGGCTCACAATCCTAAACTCAATTGTCAACCTTAAACCCACCTAGTCCACTTGGTACCATAAACCACCATCTCCCCCTTGGGAGACAACCTCCACTCTACTATCTCTCCACCCAAAACTTCCAACCCTTATAAGACGGAATCAAGGCCTTGCTTAATATAGACTCTCCAACCAAAGAAGATTTGGAACCATCAAGAATACTACACCACCATGCTCAACTTCTTCCAACTTAACCCCCAACCTAGCCAACCGAAGGACCTCTCTAGTCACCTCTTTTCCACCACCATCAACACATGCTAGGACACTTAGAGTACCGACCACAAGATAAGCCTTGCCGGGGAAATTAATACACTCATATCATAATCCTTAAGGAGTTCTAACCACCTTCTTGTTATCTTCTATTCACACCTATCATATTTAGCAAACAACCCCTCATCATCCAAGACTTGCAGCACTACCCCCAAATGATTCACAAGCTCCAGTTAAATCAATGCACCACCACTAGGGACCACCACCAACATGTCAAGGTAGGGTCTTAAGACCCTATTCATGAAACCCATAAGCATAGTCGGTGCATAAGATAACCAAACAACTCCAACCATACTCAAATGCTCACTGTTAGTACAGAATGGCACTTAGGAATATCACCTACCCTCATCCTCACTTAGGGACAAAACCCAAACCAAAGATCAATCTTAGAAAAGTGACTAACCCATCATAGTTAACCAAATAGATCGACCATCCTTAACCATCATATTATAACCTTACGGGTTCTACACTTATTGAAAGCATGATATGCATGTAACCAATCCACCCCAAGACCTCTAAACCCACTATGCCAAGCTCAACAAGACCATAGAATAACACCTTATGCAAATGGGGCAACCCCTATAGACTCCTCCTATCCACAATAGACTCACATAACCCTCCGGCACACACACATGGGTCCTATTAGCACAAAGGAATAACACAAGAAATAGCAACTCCCATACCTATCAAATTACCCTACTCAAAAGGTCGGTCACAACATTGGCCTTAATTAGGGTCAACTAAGTCATAGGAGAAGCAATAGAAGGGTACCTATTCGCAAACTCCGGTAATAGCCCGCTAAGTCCAAGAAGCTCCAAATATCCAATGAAGACAAGGTCTAGCCTAATCCCTATTCACCTTCGTCTTACTAGGGTCCACCTTAATACCATCACCCGGTACCACACGACGTAGGAAGGCAACCTCTTATAACCCAAACTCCCATTTCTCCTATTTAGCATCCATCTTTCTTCCTTAAACTTTGTAGTACTACCCTCAAATGATTCACATGCACTTCCTCACTTAGGGAAATGAACCATCATACCAGAACCACCATAAACCTAATAGAGAAGGGACTAAAGATCTTATTCATGAGACTTAGAGGCATAGCCGATACACTAGTCAAACCAAAAGATACTACCCCAAATTCAAAATATCAGAAAGGACTCTCAAGAACTCATTGGTCACTGAAAACATCTCAATAGAATATACCCTAGGTTCAACACCCCTAACTCTCTCAAGATGATGAATGCAACCCTTAGAGATCAATTTTACCATAAGACAAGAAACAGACCTACCTCTTTTGCAACCACTTGACAACCTCCCACTAAAAGACGGGCTTATTAGGGAATCGGGATCTAACTCTGCAGGTCCTACCATACATGAAGACACAACATGCATCCAACCAGTCCATCCCAAGTATGACATCAAATCCACCACATCTACTTCAACAAGCCACAAGGCAAGACTTAATGCAATACGAACTAGGATCAACACTTTTAAACCTTCTAGCAACAATACAATCAACAAAAAGGATAGACACCAAAGGTTCATATAACAACTCAGGACACATACGACAAGAAACGGACCTACCTCTTTTGCTACCACTTGACAACCTCCTACTAAAAGACGGGCTCATTAGGGAATCGGGATCTAACTCTACAGGTCCTACCATCCATGAAGACACAACATGCATGCAACCATTCCATCCCAAGTATGACATCAAATCCACCACATCTACTTCAACAAGCCACAAGGCAAGACTTAGTGCAATACGAACTAGAATCAACACTTATGAACCTTCTATCAATAATACACTCAACAAAAAGGATAGACACCAAAGGTTCATATAACAACTCAGGACACATAAGAAGTCCACTAACAACTAAAAGTAATAATGAAAGGAATAATGAAACTTGGATCCATCAAAACCTTCAACTTACCTTCCTTCACCTTCCTCTTTGAAGCAGCATGATTTACTAGAATAGCAAAAAACAATCATTAGGGGACTAACCTTATTCCAACTCTATAGCACGACTTAGAATATGAAGAAGGAAAATATTTCCTAAAACGTCTCATAGCCTCCTACTCATAGTTGTGGTACACAACACAACCATGATTAAGACTCTAATCAGTGTGGTGTGTTGGACTCCAAGGATCTAACAACCTAGTTCTCTGATACCATCTTTGTCACGACCCAAGCCTAGGGCCTAGACGTGACTGACAAATGTGAAACCCAAAGGGACCCCAAACAAGCCTCAGCATATCATTACACATCCTTGGTCGCGGAAGCAATTAGAATTACAATAATAGATAAACATGAAAAGGCAGAATTGGGCCTAAGGGTGAACTTCCATATCATAAACATCAAGAAACAAGAGAGTCAAGACTTATAGCATAGATACAACACATGTCCAACAAAACTTCTACTACATAGATAAGAGTGGGGGCCAAGACAAGTAACCGGGCTCACCCTCATTGTAATAAGCATAAATATGGTAGAAGATAGATATTGTCCCTGGACATGAGGATTCACCAAAAGCTAACTTGAACAACTCATCTAGCCAGGTGGGGGAGGAAGATGATCAAATGGAGCTCTGGTTCCTATATGGTAACATCATGTAGGCATAGAGTATGCGTTAGTACGTTTGAATGTACTAAGTATGTGGGATGCAATGCAACAAGAGATAGGCATCATAATCAAAATGCATAATTATAAGCAATAGATAGCATAATAATAATATGGCATGCATGAACAATACTTAAGTAAATCATGCTTTACAAATCATTAATCTTACATAGAACATAGTATATAAGTGTGGGAAGAAACCTCAACCAACATAACATAAGACCAAGCGAGCTACAACTTGGAATCACGATTTTAACCCTACACCGGAAGAAAGAGGGAAGTTACTTGCCAAGGTGAACCTCCTAATGACTAAGTGGATTCACTAAGCCTTATGTGAACCAGGTATTCGCCTCTATTTCTTGGATTCGGGTACTCGCCTCAAGCCCGGACTCGGGTATTCACCTCAAGCCCTCATATTTAGGATACTCGCCTCTTAGAGATTTGGGGACTCGCCTCTAATCCCTTCACCTATAGTGGCACGTAGTTGTAAGACTTGGGGACCCACCTCTAGTCCACTCGGTGCTAAGTCTAATCCTACAGAATATATAAGATAATCATACTTTAACAATTTGCAATAAACACAGACATGACACGAGTAGCTCTTAATATCATTGGGCTCAAATGGTGAGCCTAACATCAATCATAAGAATGGGTCATCATCAACATTGTCCTTTACATTAACATTAACATCAAAGGCTCTGAAGAGGTATAATCTTAGAAAAAAGGGCTTAATCCGGCCCTACGGCATCATCAACATTTTCATGATTTAAACACATCTTTAGAAAGCTCATAATCATCATAGAGTCACTTGAATCATAACTCAACCAATAGATCATCAAAACTTAAAGAATGCTTAAAAAGACATTTTATCAAACACTTGGTGGGAGTATAATATTAGTGTAAAACCATGCAATTCAAGAGTAAAATCATGCTAGAAAATTCAGTGTAAAACTTTCAATAGATACTTGGTGACCCCCTCAAGCAATATACATCAAAACCCTTCATCAAATCTTACAATAAATCTTGGATTCATAGCTCAAAACATATTAAAACAGTCACAATTTCATAAACCCCAACATAGTGTGCAGTGATATTCATAATAAATAGGACCCATGAGTGTATAAACTTTACATCATGCAAATTTAGGTAAAAGAAAGCTTGGGCATCACAGGTGATAGGGACCCATGGAAGAAACCCACATACCTGATCTTTGGAGATGAACTTAGTGAAGATCGGAGATGGAGATTTGAAGCTTGGGCTCAATCCTTAAGGTCTGGAGAGGGTTTTGGCACTTGAAATTTGAGAGAAATATAAGCCTAAGTTTTTGAGTGAGTATTGGGGAATATCTTGTATGATATGAAGGCGAAATATGGCTAAGTATAGCTATTTTCATGTGTGGGAAGGCTTAGGCACAAGACCCAAAGGACTTGGAGCGGAAAACAAAAACTAGACAAAAATAACACAGAGCGTGTCGCGCTAAGAATGCACACTACATACTGGAATTTGACACTTTAAAATTTTAGATTTTGCTACGGTTGCTCTAAAATTTGGGTTAGACCCATTTTTCACTCAATTTTGCCCCCTGAACAAGAATATGTTAGAGATTTGAAATAACGCACAGATTTTTAGATATATGAATATTACAATTTCGGGCACTTCCGAGGAACATTTTTGGGCGCTTTTTGGGGTCGTTACAGCCGCATCATTCCATTCTAGATTCAACTTCTTTAGCGCCAACATTGCTTTATGATCAAGTTCCACCAACAAATGGCATGTATTCCCAAAGATGAGCTGGTAGGGAGACATGCCTATAAGGGTCTTGAATGTTGTCCTGTATGCCCATAATGCATCATCATGCTGCTGCGACCAATTTGTCCGATTTGTTTTCACTGTCTTGGATAGAATCTATTTAATTCCCTATTCGACACCTCCACTTGCCTGCTTGTCTGAGGATGGTAAGGAGTTTACACCAATGTTTCACCCTAACCTTTTCAAGTAGAGCCTTGAAGAGCCTACTGTGGAAGTGAGAACCTTCATCGCTAATGATCACTCGAGGGGTGCCAAACCTTGAGAAAATTTTCCCTTTTAGAAATGTTGTAACACTTCGTTGTTAGGTAGAGCAACAAGCTCTTCCCACTTTGATATATAATCTACAGCGACTAAGATGTACTTATTTCCATGTGAGCTAACAAAAGAACCCATGAAGTCTATCCCCCATACATCAAATAACTCAATCATCATAATGGGTGAAGGAGCTCATGCTTGCGGGAAATACCACCTTCTCTTTCGCACCTATCACAAGCTTTGGCATAGTCATGAGCATCCTGGTGGATGGTGGGCTAGTAATACCCACACTGTAAGATCTTGTGCACTGTCCGAACTCCAATATGATGCCCACCAACCAATGAGGAGTGACATCACTCGCGGATACTCATCATGTCAATCTCAGGAACACAATAATGAATAATTCCATCCGCGCATACATGAAACAAGCATAAGTCATCCCAAAAGAACTTTCTCACATCAGACATGAACTTTCGACGTTGGTATGTATTTAGATCAGGCGGCATAGTGTCACTTACCAAGTAGTTTACATAATCTGCAAACTATGGTATTAAATCGTGGAAACTGCCAACACTCTCTCATCTGGGAATGAGTCGTTGATCTCTAATCCATCATCAAACTTTGCCATTTCCCCATCTTCTAACCTGGAATGGTGATCTGCGACCTGACTTATAGTCTCTTTTCTGTCGATGACATCGAAATTGAATTCTTGAAGGAGAAGTACCTATCTCATCAACCTTGGTTTTGCATCCTTCTTTGCCATCAAGTATCGCAATGTTGAGTGGTGTATGTGCACCATACTTTTGCCCCCTCTAGACATGAATTGAATTTCTTGAATACAAAGACTACTGAGAGTAACTCCTGCTCGGTGGTAGTGTAGTTCTTCTGGGCTGTGTTTAGGGCCTTGCTAGAATGTAATATCTTCTCTTGGCGCTATCCCAATACTACACCTAGCGCAACCCCACTTGCATCATACATGATTTCGAAGGGCTTTGACCAGTCTAGTACTACAATGATTGGGGCTGAAATTAGATTCTGCTTCAACCCTTTAAAGGATTTGATGCATGCATCATTGAACATGAACTTAGCATCCTTCTCAAGAAACTTGCACAATGGATCTGCAATTTTAGAGAAATCTTTTATAAACTTCCAGTAGAACCCTGCATGCCCTAGGAAGCTCCTCACACCCTTAACTGAGATGGGTGGGGGAAGCTTCTCAATCACCTTTAATTTAGCTCTATCAACCTGAATACCTTTGCTGGAGATTTTGTGCCCTAACACAATGCCCTCCTTCACCATGAAGTGACATTTTTCCCAATTCAGCACCAAATGAATTTCCTCACATCTTCGTAACACATCATGCAAGTGCTTCAAGCAGTCCTCAAATGAGTCCCTAACCATACTAAAGTAATCCATGAAGAATTCAATAATGTCCTCCACCATGTCTGAGAAGATGGACAACATGCATCTCTAGAATGTCACTGAGGCATTACACAACCCGAATGTCATTCTCTTAAAAGCGAAAGTGTCATAGGGGCATTTAAACGTTGTCTTCTTATGATCCTCTAGAGCAATGGTAATCTAGTTGTAGCCTGAATATCCATCAAGGAAGCAATACCAATCCTTTCCATCTAATCGATCTAGCATCTAATTCATGAATGGTATAAGAAAGTGATCCTTCTCCATCGATGCATGGAGTTTTCTATCGTTCATGCACACTCTCCATCTAGTGACTAGTAGCATAGGAATCAACTCATTGTTGGCATTTGGTACGACTGTGATACCCTCTTTCTTTGGAACATGCAGAACCAACCTTATATAATCACTGTCGGCAATCGGAAAGATTACTCCTGCATCCAACCACTTGATAATTTCTTTGTGCATGACCTCTTGCATAGGAGGTTTGAGATGCCTTTAGTGCTCAATACTCGGCTTCTAGTCCTTGAACAACTATATTTCGTATGTACATATCCCGAGAGGGATAACAACAATGTCTACAATTGTCCACCCAATGGCATTCTTAAACTGTTTGAGCACCGTGACAAGGGCATACACCTGCTCATCATTTAGGTCTGCAGCAACTATGAATGGCAAGATGTTGTTGGAACCTAAAAATACATATCTCAAATGTGCTGGAAGAGCCTTCAACTCTAGTACCGGTGGTTCTTCTACGAATGGCTTGGTGGGCGGTGACTCCCGATTCTACAAGTCTAACTCCAACTTGGTTTGGCGCCTAGGGTCATAGGACATCCTCAACGCATTCACTGTCTCCTCATAATTTGGGATGCCATCACTATCAAACTTCATCAGCACAACTTCCAAAGTGTCAACACCCAATATCACCTCAAATGGTACTTCTGGCTCAACATCATCAACAATCATAATAATAGAGACCACCCTCAAGTCATTTTCTTTCTTTACTTGCTAACAAATGTTGAACACGACCTCATCTTTTCTCAACCTGAACTTGAGTTATCCCTTTTCTATGTCCACCAAAGTGCATCCAGTGGCTAGGAAAGGCCTCACCAAGATGACAAGGACTTTGAAATCAACCTCGTGTTCTAGGATCATAGTCTAAGGGAAATATGAATTTCTCAAACTTTACAAACACATCATACAGTATCCTCACAGGCTTCTTCACTATCCGATCAACTATCAACAATCACATGCTCGTCAGAGTAGTGGCTCCTAAACCTAGATTCTTGAAGACCGCAAGGGGCATTAGATTAATGCTAGCACTGAGATCACATAATCCCTTGCTAAATCCACATCGCCAATGGTGCAGGGTATGGTAAAAGTGTCGGATTTCGCTTTTAGAACAAGGACCTCTCAACAATTGTAATGCAATGTTGAAGCTCTTAGGATAGCTCCTACAGTGCGTTTCTTTGTAACTAGGTCCTTCATATACTTTGCATACCCTGGCATCTTCTCCAACGCCTCGATGAGAGAGATGTTAATGGAGAGTTGTTTCAGCATGGAGAGAAAGTGCTTAAACTTGCCTTCATCCTCCCTCTTTTTAATTCTTTAAGGGAAGAGCAGGAGGAGGCCAAGGAATGGGCTTCACCTCCTATGGCGCATTAGCAGCTTTACTCACCCTATCCTTGCCATGTTCATCTCCAGTATCCGCATCCTTGGCCACAACTATATCCTCTCGAACATTATCCTCATCAACTGGCATAGGAGGATCAATAGTGCTCTTGCCACCACAAGTAGTAACCACCATGCACAGTCCTTCATTCTTAGGATTTGAACTGTGTTGCTAGGCAGTGTACCCTTCTGATACTGACTAAGCTGAGTCAACACCTGATCAAACTGTTAGTCAAGCTCTTTGGTAGCAACAGAATGAGACTCAAGTTTTTTATTTATACCAGAGATCTCATAATTCATACCCCTCAGAGTATCATCCTGTGTCTCAGCTTTTTTCAATAGATGATCAAACATCTCCTCAACTTTGGAGCTATTCACACCTGTGTCACAATTATGTGGTGGCAGATACCGACCATTTCTGTAACCATCTCCGCAACCCCAATCTATTTCTCTGTCTTAGCCCCAATTTTGGTCAGTATCTTTCGCATTCGTCTCTGAAAGCTCCATATCGATTGAAGTTCTAACCTTGGTTTTCTTGACCTTGGTGGCAATACTGATTGGATCCTTGTTCATTGGTCAAGAAACCCCTTGTCTAATCAGCAATAAAACAAGTGTCCTCCCCATAGCAGGGATCATCATACATGGCTGCACATGGAGGCTAATGAACAACTGCATTAACTCGCTCCTGATTCTACTTCATCATCACCTCCATGCCTGTACGGATTCGAGCAAGCTCTTGTATAATCTCTTCATTTATCTTAGCTTGCTCTGAGCCAATACTAATAGCGCATGAACTTTTGGTAGATGCTCTGTCTCTTTGCCCCCATGCACGATTAGTCTTGACCACTCTTTCCATTCTTTCTGCAATCCTTACGAATGACTGATCTAAGAACATGTCCCCCATAATGGTATCAGTACAAGCTTGACTATTTTCATCAAGGGCACGATAAAATATCTTAGTGGTATCAATGTGGGT
Organism: Solanum medicagineum; assembly: GCA_026153255.1. Classification (NCBI taxonomy): domain Eukaryota; kingdom Viridiplantae; phylum Streptophyta; class Magnoliopsida; order Solanales; family Solanaceae; genus Solanum; species Solanum medicagineum. Next base: position 3,990,107 of record JAPFFP010000099.1, read on the forward strand.
TGTCCTAGGGAGTCTAAAAAGTCGTGTCTATGTAAAGTCTTGTTTATGGATGTGTTGTGCACAACATTTATAAGTAGGAGGTTACGTGGCATTTAGAGGTTGTCACTTTCTTTTCATTTTTTAGATCATGCCATAGAGCTAAGTGTTTTAGGTGGATTTTGTCTAACCTCTAAATTATTTATTTTACAGTAAGTATGCCAAAAATAAGGAAAAATAAAGGCAAAGGGAAGGAAGTAGAAGTGGTAGTTCGTATACCAAGCCGGGTGAGACAACGAAATGAGATTCCAACTGAGTCTTTTTTCACAAAAATCTCAAAATCCTCCAGCTCCTGATGAATCAGGAAGTAGTGAAATTCCCCTAGAACCACCTACCGATGCTACCTTGCAGGATCAGAGAAATGCAGTCTAACTATTGACTCATACAGTTGTTGGTCAAGGTCAAAGACAAGAAGGCCTAATTATAGGTGCAGGTGGTGCGAATAGGACAGCTAGCACAAGGATACATGACTTCCTAAATTTGAACCCTCCATCCATCACCTGGTCAGATCCTAATGAGATCCACAAGACTTTATCGATCAAAGCTAACGTACATTAGATGTTATGCATGTGAGTGTGTGGTTATACTATGTTATGAAGCTTGGAAGCAATCTAAGGGTATAGATGCACCTCCAACTACCTGGAAGGAGTTCAAAGAGGCATTTCTTGACCATTACTTGCCATTAGAGATCCGAGAGGACCGTACAGATCAGTTCTTGAATATCTACCAAGGGAATATGAGCGTGAGGGAGTATAGCCTTCAATTCAATTCCCTGGTCAGGTATGCTCCTAATGTAGTTGCTACTATGGTAGATAGAGTTTATCGATATATGGATAGGTTGGATTCTTATTTGGTCAGAGAATGTACCATTTCTTCTTTGAATAAATACATGAATATAGTGAGGATGCAAGCTTTTACACAAAAATTAGAGGATCATAGGTAAAGAAGAAGGACGCAAGAGTTAGAAAGGGGGCAGTCCAAGAAGGCCAGATATACGAGGCAGTTTACACCGTCCCAAGGTGAGTTTAGGCCTCGATTTTCTAATAGACCGCCTAGGCCATCATCCTCCTACTCTACAGCTAGTGCTCCACCACAACTTTAAGGGTCTAGCAGTAATCAATTTGGTCAAAGAAATGAAGACCAAGGTGCACAGACAATAGGATATTCGGTAAGAAAACAAATGCCTCCTAGGCATCCTTGCAAACAATATGGGAGGAGTCATTCAGGTACATGTCGTGTTTGTATAGATGCTTGTTATTGGTGCGTTATGCCAGGGCATATGATGAGAGATTGCCTAGGAGACGTATGGGTGATATAGCACAACCTACTGGGTTAGCTGTTGCATCATCATCATCAGTTCCTCTATTAGGTAGGGGTTAGAAAGAATAGAAAAGGTCGTGGTAGAGGTGTTAGAGGGGATGCTAGCTCTAGTGGAGTCCAAAATCACATTTATGCTCTGGGGAGTCGGCAAAATTTGGAAGCTTCACCTGATGTGGCCACAAGTATATTATCCATTTTTTCACATAATGTATATGCATTTATTGACCTTGGTTATACGTTATCATATATCACTCCACTAGTTGATGGGGAGCTTAAATGAACACCTAAATTATTGAACAAACCATTTGAAGTGTCTACCCCATCCAGTGAATTTATTATGGCTAAAAGGGTCTATTACAATTGTGTAGTAACTGTTTGTGAACATGACACATTGGCTGACCTTATTGAGCAAGAAATGGTAGAATATGATGTTATAATGGGCATGTATTGGTTAGCTTCCGGGTTTACCTCTAGAATGAGAAATAGATTTTTTGATTGACTTACCTCGAGGCACTCAACCTATTTCTATCCATCCATATGGAATGGACCTAGCAGAATTACGTGAGTTAACGAAGCAATTAAAAGATTTGCTAGAGAAGGGTTTTATAAGACCTAGTGTGTCCCCTTGGGGTGCACCAGTGTTATTCGTACGTAAAAAGGATGGCATCTTGAGAATGTGTCTCGATGACCGACAATTGAATAAGGTGACAATTAAGAACAAATATCCCCTCCCCACAATTGATAATTCATTTGACCAGCTACAGGGTGACAAATGTTTTCAAAAATTGATTTGAGATCAGGTTATCACCAAGTGAGGGTGAAGGAAAAAGATATACCTGAGACAGCTTTCAAAACACGCTATGGTCACTTTGAATTTCTTGTTATGTCATTTGGCCTAACAAATGCACCAGCAATTTTTATAGATTTAATGAAAAAAGGGTATTCAAGTCATTTTGGATGTATTTGTGATAGTATATCTGGATGATATTTTGGTGTATTCAAGATCAAAAGAGGACCACGCAAATCACTTATGACAGGTACGACAAGTTCTTTGTGATCGACAATTGTATGCCAAGTTTTCTAAATGTGAATTTTGGTTGAAATCAATAGCATTCTTGGGTCATATTGTATCTAATGAAGGAATAAAAGTTGATTCACAAAAGATAGAGGTGGTGAAAGATTGGGCAACGCCAACATCACCCAGGAAGTTCGAAGCTTCCTCGGGGTTGGTAGGTTATTACAGAAGGTTTATAGAGGGTTTTTCTTCTATTTTTGCACCTCTAACAAAGTTGACAAATAAGGCTACCAAGTTCTAATGGAATGATACATGTGAAAGGAGTTTCTAAGCGTTGAAAAGCAGGCTAACTTCTGCACCAATGCTAGTACTTCCAGAAGGCAGGATGGGCATGCGGTGTCTTGTGATACTTTAGGAGTTGGCTTAGGGTGTGTACTAACACAACATGGTAGGTTAATTGCTTATTCCTCGAGAAAACTGCGACCTCATGAGAAAAACTACCTAACACATGACCTTGAACTAGCAGCAGTTATGTTTGCTTTGAAAATATGGCACCACTATTTGTATTGGGTTCACATTGATATATATACTGATCATAAGAGCCTTCAGTACATCTTCGAGAAATAAGACCTAAATTTAAGACAAGCATAGATGGCTAGAGCTAATAAAAGATTACGACATTGATATACTATACTATGAAAGGGAAAGCAAATGTGGTACCCGGTGCTTTGACTCGTAAGGCAATCACGAATATTAGTGATCAGACTATGGAAAGTCAAGGAGTGGCTAAGCATCTATGTCATGTAGCCAATTTAGGAGTTCGCCTTCTTGAAACTCCAAAGGAAGGGGTTGTTGTGCATAATGTTGCAGAGTCTTCATTGGTAATGGAGGTGAAAGAAAAGCAGTTCGAGGATCCTATTCTATGATGACTTAAGAAAAGGTGAGTCAGGGTATGATGAAGGGCTTTGAACTTACACAAAATGAAGTACTTCATTGCAAAAATAGATTTTGTATGCATGATATTAATGGACTAAGAAGGAGGATAATCGAAGAAGTTCATCATTCAAGATATTCCATCTATCTGGGATCAACTAAGATGTGTCATGACCTGAAGGGAATGTTTTGATAGGGAGGCATGAAAAAGGACCTTGCAGAATTTGTGGCTCAATGCCTGACTTGCCAACAAGTCAAAATAGAGCACCAAAAGCCGGGGGTTATATGCAATGTATAGGGCTTCTAACATAGAAGTGGGATATGATTAGTATGGATTTTGTTACTGGGTTGCCTCGCTCATTTCATAAGTTTGAGTCCGTATGGGTAATAGTTGATCGATTCACAAAGTCAACACACTTTCTACCCGTTAAGAGTGATTATACGGCTGAAGAGTATGCAAGGTTATACCTCAAAGAGATAGTTAGGCTACATAGGGTCCCAATCTCCATTATATCTGATCAGGGTGCTCAATACACTATAAAGTTTGGAAGTCCTTCCAAAGGAGTCTAGGGACACAAGTGAATTTGAGTACAACTTTATACCAACAAATAGACGGTCATGCAGAACGCACCATTCAAATACTTGAAGATACGTTGCGGGCTTGTGCATTGGACTTCAAGGGAAGTTGGTGTCACAACCCGAAATTCAGGCGTGATGGCACTCGTCTTATCCCACCAAGATAAGTCAGCCTACAACCCAACTATAACCTTAAAAGTGTGAAATTATAATAAAAATAAAAGTTCAATTATAGATAATAAGTCAGCTTAATGAAAATCCTCCAAAACCTAGTTGTCACGTGCACAAGCTTCTAATGTATTACAATAGATTCGAAAAGAACCGCAAATATCGAATGATGTTGTCTCTCGAATAGAACAAAATCATAAATGGAAGTAAGAGGTCAGCTGGGATGACAAACAGCTACCTCTCACAATCTCCACAGGAAGCCTCGGACAGGGAAGAGTAGAGAGTATCACGATGATCCAGGCTCGTAACCTACAAAAATTGTTATAGCAAAGGGGGTGAGTACCAAACACACGTTACTCCACAAGTGAACTAATAAACACAAAATTAAATAATATAGAATACCGGTACCCCTAACACTCTAACCAAAAACTCCATAACTACAACCTGCATGACATACTTAGTAAGGAATAATCCGTGACATTAACAGGTAGCAACAGCAAGAACAAGTACACAACTAAATAGCGCTATCAATAACACACATGAGGACTCAGGCCTCCATACCACCCTTCTTTTGGGAGATAGGTTCTTTGACATTGAGT
>JAPFFP010000099.1:4005877-4032687 GCA_026153255.1 Solanum medicagineum
TAATTATAAATCCGAGCGTATTCTTTCAACCTTTCCGCCTCTAATCATATTTTATAATGCACATTCTCATATACATATCATGTGCAACTTGTTTTAGTTTCATACTCATCTCACAACATCCCACAAAAAGCACAATACATAATAATTACACACAACATACAAGTAGGCAGCATCATATTCGTATTCTCGCTACATTTCGACATCAACAATCCCGGACCTGTTCCAACTTTAACCAAACTGTATCCAACATTTTTTACACATAAACTTGTCTTGCAATAGTCCAAAAATTGTCCCAAAGTAGTTGGAGGTCGTGAAGCAACAATTCCCGAGTACCAGCCCACAAATTTCTTCAAAGAGCACAATCAAGATATCCTACAATAAGTCATTTTTGTGGATTATAACAGTGGTGAAGCAGCCTGGTTACATCATTACCAAACTAAACCTTATTAAAAACATCAGTATTGCTTCTTAATCTAGCCAACCAATAAGAGAAAAGCCTCTTAATTAACAAGAAAAGTGTACAACAATCTTTAGGACACTTGCTATCCAAAATTTCAGCACAAGTATAAGCAGCCTAGTTCTTTTGTTTTCAATGAAAAACCATACTAAACACACAAGTATATTTACTTAACTTTATCTTCAAGGTTGAGGGCCTCCTTAGGAACCCTAGAAGTCTCTTGTGGCTACTTGGTGAAGTCAAGAAAGAGTAGAGAGAAAACTTAAAGAAAGCTGATTTTTTTCAAAGTTTAAATGTCTTAAAGATGCTGATTTTTAAGCCCTTTTAAAGGGACTATTTGGCCTACTTCCTCTTGATATTTTGACCACATATTAACAAGCTAGTGATGCAGCAGCTTGGCCCTCTCACTTGGGCCTAAAAGGGTCTCAAAGTTGATGGTCCTTGGCTGCCCACGTTTTCTAATTTCCCTTCACTTATTTTGGGCCCAATCGTCAAGTAGGTTGTGATGTACTTAGGCCCTTTTATTATTCATCTTGGGCTATAAATATTGTCCATTTACAATGCTAAAACATGAGCTAAAGTCACACCCTTAACCCGGACTTTGTTCATTATCGGACATGGACAGATTCGACGTCGAGCCTCGTATCCGTCTAGCTAGCAAATTTAAGCTAAGCAAGTAGGTGACTCACCTGCTAGCTTCCTAAGTCCTACAAGCACCTCACTACTTTCACTTCGTTTAAGGCCGTGATCTCCTCAATTTGACTTAAAGCTTATATACACTCATCTTAAATTTTAGATGTACACATAGTCCTCTAATTTGAAATTCAAGCACTTTTAAAAATGATTGCTAATTTGGCCAAGCCATATCATGTCCATTTGCTTAGAACTAGTACATGTAAGGTATGGGGTGTTACAAAAATTTCGACTATTTGCATATAAATGTTAACATTCAAAAAGCAAATACAATGTATTTTCAATATCCTCCTATTTTATATTCCCTTAAACATAAAATACAGAATACTTATCCCTATATGATCCTTTATTTCTTAACTTATATTGTCTTTGCCCCACTTTATGTAAAACATTTTCCATCTGAAAGTCATATACTACTCTTTTTCATATATTAATACCTATTAAATAGAACTTGTACATGTAAATTTTACTTTCAAAATCAAGAAATCCATGTCCCAAGCTATACCGACAATCAATCATGTTGAATCTGTTGCACATTAAAAAAATTATATTTATTTTTAAAATAAAAAATATATTATTTATAAATTTGAGTTATGTTTAACTATGGTAACAAAGTAGGATTTTTTTTTCTGTTCATGAGTAATTTATTATGAGGAAAAAAATTAAAAACAATTTTTATTGTTTTTCAAATTCTTGAAAAAATCTGAAATTTTATGGCCAAACATATTTTTCAACTTTCAACTAGAAAAAAGTCAAAATCTTCATGGTCAAATGTTCATAAATATTTAAGGGAAAAAGCATACATTCCCCCCGAAGTTGTCCCGAAAAGTCATTTACACACTTTAACTATCTATGTGACCTATTACACACCTATATTACTTAAAAGTGAATTATTTTAACCCTTCTCACCCCAAGCCCCAGATATTAGGTGGAGAGTGAGATGCACTCGCCTTATTAGGATGCCATGTATTAAATGAACCTAAACCCGTATCCTTTTGACCCATAGCCAATCTTTTCATTCATATTCGATGCATTTTCACCAAAACCCGTTCATCTTCTCCAAGAACCTTCAAATCTAATCATCGTTTTTTTACAAAATCCATTCATAAATCAAAGAACTAGTTAAAGTTTTCTTTAATTCAATGGAGTTTTAAATGTTTAATCGAGGTTTCACTATCATATTCAGCGAAATTTGGTGGTTACGTCGAGTAGGGAGTCACTCTTGTGGAAGATTATCGATTTGGTTTGGTCGTTGCAGCATTGTCACCATTGTTAAAAGGTTAGATTCATATCTTACACCATTGTTTCTACTAATAGTATGATTTAATCTAGGGTTTGGTCAATTTTAGGTTTTTATAAGTTTACAATACCTAAAAAATATGGACTTCTTAACCTAAGTTTTTTTCATCTTTACTTAGATTCTTGATGATAGGATCTGACACATATGGTTATATTATAGCTTAGTCTGACTATTTGTTGTTGCATGTATTTGTTGTAGTTAAGGGTTAACTGTAATTACAGAAATGACTTGCTATTATTGTTTTCAGGTTGTTAAAATGTCTTTTGATTTGATTACATTGAGATTTTACCGTAGGGCTATTATGAAGACTTTAAAAAGGGGATCCAAGGAGGGAAACCCATATGAGGGTGGACAACTTACTAAGTTTTTAGATGTTGATATAGATAGATTGTCTTATTTTGAGTTGAGGGATTATCTGAAAGAATTAGGGTATGAACCTAGACAATGCCTGTTGTATGTAAAATTGCCTAACACTACTGCTATGTTAGACATTAAATCAAACTATGATACTAATTTAATTACTGAATATTTAAGTAATGGGGATATTCTGAAGGCATTTATGTGTCACATGGTTGCAGATCCTATTTTGGTTCCACCTTTATTGGAATTTGGAGAGGGAAAAAGTGGAGTAATTGAAGGTGAGGGACCATCTCAAAACAGTGGTGCCCAAGAAAATGTCTCAAACCTAAACCCTAGCACTGTTGCTTCCAAAATTCTTTTCCTCTACCAAATATTCCTTCTTCTACTAATCCAACTCTTACTCCTGACCATCTTTCTACTAATCCAACTCTTGAACCTGTACATTTTTCTAGTGATCCAATTTTTACCCCTGACCATTCTTCTACTGATCCAGTTGATGAACCTGTCCATCCTTGTAGTGATCCAACTGATGAACCTGTCCATCTTTGTAGTGATCCAAGTGATGAACCAATTAATCCTTCTTCTTAATTTGTAAATCCCTTCTCTAAAGAAAATTCTTATATAGAATCATTAAATGGAGGAATAGATGATGGGAGTGATGTAGATGAAGAGCTAATAACTTTTAGAGAGGAAAAGAGGAAAAGAAAGAGAAGGAGGAGGGGAGAAAGAGCTCCATTACCTAATCATGTGAAGATAGGAACAAAAAAAAGGGACCAGATGCTGGATATGATGAATTTGCAGGTGGAAATAGAAACAGTATAAAAGGTAGGCTAGCTAGTGATGAGCCTTACTATACCTTAGATGAAGCTCCCAATTTTGAAATAGATTTTGATGATTTAAGTGATGATGAAGGAGAGGTTCAACAAAGAGTTAAAGCAAGGAGGAGAAAGAAGTTGAAAAGAGTTATATTTGATGCAACTTGTCACAAAATAGTGTGGGAATTGGCTCTTATTTTTAAAGTGTTAAGGAATTTAGATTTGTTGTTATCAGATATGTTGTTAATGAGAATGTTGCTATTGAAATGTACATTAATGAAGCAAGAAGGGTAAGGGTTAGGTGTACAGTTGGTTGTCCTTGGTTGCTAGTTGCTAGCTTTGATTCCAGGACAAATAATTTTGTTGTGAAAACATACAATCCAGTTCAAAAATGTGATCCTACTAATAGGAACAAGATTTGTAATAGCAAGTTCTTATCCAGTTACTCTAATAAGAGGATAAAGGAACAATTCAATATTAGAATTTTTGAGTTTCAGGAACTCATTAAGAAAGAATTAGATTTATATGTTGGAAGAACAGTGTGTAGGAGAGCAAGAAACAAGGTATTACAAAAGTTAATGGGTGACTATAATCTTGAGTTTAGGAGGATCTTAGACTATAGAGATGAATTGTTAAGAACTAATTAATGTAGTACATGTGTAGTCAAGCTTCATGAGGAAACTCAAATAGTAAAAAAGTGTTTCAAAGCTTCTACATATATTTTGATACAATGAAGAAGTCTTACTTGGTTGGTTGTAGGAAGTGCATTGGTTTGGATGGTTGTTTTCTAAAGGGAGTATCTAAAGGTCAGTTATTGGTTGCTATTTGTAAGGATGGTAAAAACAAAATGCTGCCACTAGCTTGGGCAGTGATGAAGGTTTAAAATCTACACTTGGTTTGTCAGGCTTGTAAAGGAAGATCTTCAGCTGGGAGATGGAACAGACATCACTGTCACAACAGATATGCAAAAATTTAGTTTTATTTAGTTTATGAATCTTTTGATTACTTACTTTGTAAATGTTAGTTTGATTCTTTGTTTATCAATTTTATATTAGTTAATTTCTTGATTTATGACTGTTATGTTATAACTTTAGTTTCATTCTTGGTTTATCACTGTTATGATTATTATGTTACTTAGATTATTGATTCTTTGTTTATCACTGTTATGTTACTTTTTTTATCACTGTTTGTTTCTGTTTGCTCCCCAGCACACGCAAGTGTACGTGGTCTCAAAAGTAATATAGTGTCCCTAATTAAAGAGCCGGATTGTCGAACCCAAAGGATTTGAATTAAATCAATCACCAATCTTAGTTATCAAGTTTACTGTGCTTGGATAAAAAAGATTTGTGCAAATAAGTAAAATGACTGTAAAGAATAAATGTCTACTAAATTAACCTAAATTTTACTACAAGATATCAATTGATGAGTAATTCCAGGGTTGTAACCTTTACAACTCAGTTTAGCCTTAACAATATCTATCTATGTCTGGTTTTCTGATTATTGATTCACGAGGTTTAATTTACCTGAACAGGGTTGCACGCCTCTGTAGGCCTACCGCCATTGACTGCCTAACTACATCGTTGAGTGGGGATAGACAGACCAATAAAAATGCATTAAAGTTATTTTCCCATATTATGAACTGAGCGAGGTATAAGGGTAGTTGTCACTGGTCTCACTTACACGGATCAACCTAGTTTCTTAGTGTTGAGCAAACTCCCTATATTACTGCGTTCTATCTACTCCAACATCTCTCGAATCCAGAGTGAACAACTAATTCACCCCCTAGTTGATCAGGCTAAGAAGTATAGATAAAAATAACGTAGGAATAATCAGAAGAAACAATTCATAGATATTCAAAGTTAAGAACTACACATTATCTGTGGCTACAACCTCAGAATATGGAGCCTTAGCCACTCATGAACGTGAAATACATCATGAATGAATTGAAAAACATCAAAAACCAAAGGCTAAAGACTAAACTAACCAAAATACTATGGAAAAGAGTTCTCCATCGCCCCTACTGTAGTTCTTCCGTAAAAACAGAACATAAAACCTAAGTTCTATGATAGAATAATAACAAAGATCCTGTAATTCGAATTTTCCGCATCAAATCCTCAAGCCCGCGATGCAGACCCCTTGTATTTCTGACTTTTCGCTTAATTTGCTGACTAGATAGTTTTGCTCAACTTTTGCACAGGTCCGCAACGTGGACCTTGCACATTTCTGAGGTTCGCGGCTTTTTCTACATTCTTCAGCTTCCATAGCCTTGTTCTAAGTCTGCCATATGGACTTTGGTAATTTGGCTGCTTCTACTGACTTTTATCTTCTGATTTCCAAGTTGTGTTCTTTTTTCAACTCCGGGTTTAACTCCAAACTTTCCTAATTAAAGCAAAATCCTGCAAAAACATAACCAACTGGCGCACTCGGCCCTATGTTAGCAAAATAAGAGAAAACTACATTAAAACACCTAGACTCGATTAATTTACCCTCTCGATTGTCTCTATTTATAGGCATTATTGGCTAATTAGGCATATAAATACGCCTAAGATCACCATCCCACACTTAGAGTTTTGTCCATCCTCGGGCAAACTAATACACATGCATGAGACTCCCTACGGTAATATGTACAACGAACATCTTACTAACACACTCTTTGAACTATGGTGAACAACTTTCAGTGCCCTTGGCAGAAACTACTCGCTCCTAGCAATCCTGTATATATGCGAACTCATGCATAATGATTAACAGTTCGTCCAGTTACTGGACTTGGATGATCATGTGCCCTCGCCAAGAAGCATTACCCATGCACACCACTAAAAACCTAAATAGTAGATTAAAAATGTGTACACAAGCAACTCCACTATTCGAAAAGATGTCTCAAGTTCCTTCTAGATTCCATAGGCTTGCCCTTGATGTAAACTTAGACCTAGTTGGGATTTTCATTAGAGGATCACGTAGGTCTTTGTTTTGGCTGTAATGTAGGTTGGGGGCAGGTGGGATACTTTTATGGATATAACTGACACGACTCAATTCCCTAGCGCTCGTAGCCCACACTTCACGTCCTTTCAGCACTTCCCTTCTTCCTTTCTCCAATAACCCTCATTAACAGTCCCATAAGTCATGCTTTACGTGCTAAAACTTGTTTACATTTGACCAGCAGATAAGACCAACTACGAATAAGTAGACACCCTAAGAAGAAAATAGAAAATATATAAATTTTTATTTTATTATTTTTTTCAACAATCAGTGCATATCCATGATGGATCCGCGTCGTAGAGGCATCACAGATCTATACTGGATAACTGGCTGCACTTTGGGCCAAAATAGTGTGCATCCGCGACGCGGAGACAATGAGGACCAACATTGTTTGGTCAACACTATATTCATTTTTTCCATTTTTTTTCAATTGACACTCTATTATTGCTCAGCCCTCGAGCGTCCTTCAAGTCCCCTCTCCTCTAATTCACCATGCTAAAACGCTAGGGAAATAGGATCAAATACGAACAATTAACCAAAGAAAAGGGATTGGCTTGAACTGTGGTTAACCAAAGAATAGGCTAAGGCTCAAAAGGGCTAACTAAGGGTATTTTCATTAGGAGGATGTACATTCAACAGTGTTGTGCTATCAAAGAAATGCCTAGATCCTCTCCTCTAGATCTAACTCCTACCAAGTCTACTCTACATACCAGGCAAGTTCTCAAACCTATCGTAACAGAGACCCACAATTTGCTTGCTCACTCTTGGCACACTTTCATCACAAGGTTAGCACTAGAGTTCTTATTATGGTATTCACATGAATTCAATTAATTAAGCATACACACGATTATGACTTACAAGGATCAAGCATCTCCTTCTAAACTAGGTTCAAAAGTTTACGCTCGATGCTCGTTTGTACATTATCACACTCTACATGAACTAGATTTGAACGAATGCCCTTAGGACAGTCGTCATCCATCCATCATAGAGTCCCCATCACTTAACTATGACTAACATTAACAAACATAACCAATAACATCCCAAAGTGGGAATAGAAATAGTGGTCTTAATACATGCCGATAGAAATAGAAAAATAGAGGCATAATGATAGATCAATCCTCGCCCCACACTTAAACTTAGCACTACCCTCAGTGCTAACCATACAAAACCTGTGAGGCAGGAATTATGGTGCTCACTCATCAGCGGGCCCTAGTAGGATGGGCTCACTCCCCACGTAGATCGGTGGCTAATCAGCTCTCTCATCCTCCTCGGACTCGTCCTCCTCATCATCATGCACTTCTCCCGGGCTCATGGGTACATATCTTCTACAGGCTCGATGAATCATGGTCCGATGCGCAATACAACTTTAGCATGTGCGTTCAGCGGGTATTGGACCTCGACCTCTTGTAGCTCTTTTCTCGTGGAGGGTTGGCTGCCATTTCAGTGTCGTAACATCTCAAGGCCGTGCATGCGGCCCACAATCAGCTCATCCCGGTAAGCTCTCTCAGTAGTGGTCAAGACCTAGCCCAAAGACACATTCGGCCCCTTGATATTGGTGGCAACATAGGGGGCCTGTATGACAAGGCAATAATCTACCTTCTCCTCTAGCACACCTGTCCTACGACATAAAGTAGTAATAATGCCCTCGAAAGCATGCCTGTGACCCTTGTAGGTCTTTGCCTTCCGCATCGCTAGCCTGAAGATGGCGTCATAGTTCAATTGCATCCCCATCATGAGTGCATATGTGAGGCAGACTCGATCACTCGTCACATTTGTGAAATGCTACCCGAGAAGAAGGAGTGCATCACTATCTTGACCCAGACCTGGGCCACCTTGGACATGTGAGCAAACGAGAAGGAGAGATGATAGCCCCTCTTCGCATGTCGCACCCATTTCGTTGTGGAGGTTGGCCCTGAAAGAGTGTGTCTGATAGCTTGATATGGTGGGTGGCTGTACAGCTCATTGAAAGTCTCCCCTAGGACCTCTTCTGGGGTACTGAGGACTGTGTTGATAGCAAGAGGGGAAAAGTTCACCTCCATTCCTTGAACCACGACGGATTGGGACCTTGGATCTTTGCTCATGTTGGTGTAAGATTCCTGCACCAAGCTTAGGTTATAAGGCCGGGGGTCTTGGAACAAGAACCCCAACCTTAATTCATTGCACCGGTTGAGAATCTGCGGGTATTCATCCCTCAATGAGTCCACGTCAATTGGGATGTCCGGGTAGTACTTCGTCTCATCATGAGACTGGTACTACCGCTTTCCCTCCTTATACACTACTTTGGCCCCGAATCTGGCTTGCTGGCCTCTTCTAGTATCGCGGGGCCCTTGTGGGACATCTCAAGCTCGCCTCCGAGTGTTGGAGGCCCCTGCTCTGCTAGACTGACCACCTCGGCATGCACGTGAAGACATGATACCTGCAAGACATAAGTGCACAATCAATATATAGGTAACCATGTCTACAACCCCACACTTAAACTCAAGCCCATATGGTGAGGGTACTCAAAATCACTTCACAAGTCAACGCGAACTCATACTTCCCGAGCAATAACATTCACCTCCACATCATAATCTACCAATTTTATCAAGTACGAGAGCATATAGCAACCAACCCCATACTTAAACTTAGGTACAATTCATATGGTAAACAACACATATGCTGCATCACAAAAACAAAATCTCGAGAACCTCCAAGTATCTACTATTTTCGATAGTTACAAGAACAACCCCAATTTGCATGGTCCTAATAGTCCAGTCGACCCCTCAATGTCATTCATTCAACCCCACAGTGTAACTATGTTAAATTCAACAAGGAAACTTCCTCACAAACATGATACACTGTGAAGAACACCGAAACCCTCAATTTTCCTCCCAAAATTTCTTCGTGCTTTGAGTTAGGGTTTGCACCCATAACAATCAAACACAATATGCACGTATATGACCAAATTAACCAAAAATAAAGCACACCCAACAAGTATTAACAACAAATTAGCAGCGGGTTGACCACTAAATAAGAAGGCCTCTACGAACGCTGTCTCTAAGGGCCCCATTCAAGAATCTTACCAAATCTCCGTCGTAGTTTTCTGTAGAAACAAGTCAACCCACTTGAAATTTCACCTAAAACATGGAAGAACTCAAACCTTGAAGCCATGGAATCAAGCCAAATTGAAGTGGAGAAGACGTACCTTGCATGAAGAATGACTGATATACACTGAAGTTCGTGACCCCAGTGGTGTGTGACGCGAACTTGTTTGAAAATTTAGGGAAAAGGGGAAGAAAAAGAGGAGAAAATAGAGGAAAAAGGGTTAGGGGTCAAGGTGTCGGACAAAAATGGGAAAGAAAATAACAGTTAGGGTATTTAAATGGGGGTGGGTCACGTCTGCACGCGAAAGAAATAACACATATCCGCGTTCCCTCCGCATCGCGGAGAGAACGTGGATCTACACTTAAAAAAATTATTTTCTGTGTGCAGAAAAAATAAACATCTGCGATGGGTCCACGTCGCCGTACCATCGTGAATGCTCACTGTATTGAGCTCCATTAAAATTTTATTTTTTTGCTCGGGGCCCCGAAAAATTTTTCGAACTCCTGAATATGCTTCAAAACAATAAAACTAATATATTAGACTAAGAGAACACAAAAAATATCCAACAAATCGTCGAAAAATGAGGACGAAAAAATTTGCACGGGTTCTACGACGCGAAGGCATCGCGGACCAGTACTTGTGCAAATTTCTCACACTTGTTGCACGGGATCTGATTTTCTAATTTTTTTAATAAAAGAAAATAACTACTGTGAGCTCACCATGGGTTGCCTCCCGTGTAACGCCTAATTTAACGTCGCGGTACAACGTATCATCGTCTCATTCATCATTGGCCAACTCAATGGCCTCCTCCACTTGAGTCGTGTCCTTACCGTAATAGTGTTTAACACATCGACCATTCACCAAAAAAGTTTAGTTCGTGGTCAAGTCCTTTAACTCCACTGCACTGTGAGGTGTAACTGCTACCACCACGTCCGGTCCACTTCATTTGGACCTCAGTTTCCCTGGAAACAATTTACGATGAGAGTTAAAGAGCAATACCTGTTGACTCGACTCAAAGTTCCACTTGATTATGTGCCGGTCGTGCCACTTCTTGGTTCCCTCCTTGTAGAGCATGGCAATTTCATAGGCTTGGAGCCGGAATCCATCCAGCTCCTCCAACTGCTCTAGTCTTTTCCGGCCTGCAAACTCAGGGTCAAGATTAAGCTCTTTTATCGCGTAGTAAACCTGATGCTCGAGCTCCAAGGGCAGATGAAAGGCCTTTCCATACACCAGCCTATAAGGAGAGGTTCTGATTGCGGTTCTGTATGCAGTCCGGTACACCTACAAAGCTTCATCAAGATTTATCGCCCAATCTTTCCAGGTGGCATTTACTGTCTTCTGCAATATTTGCTTCACCTCCCGGTTTGACACCTCCACCTGCCCGCTGGGTTGCGGATGATATGTTGTAACCACTTTGTGCCTGATCCCACACTTTGCCAGTAAATTCTTCACGATTTGGTTGAGAAAATGGGTACCGCCATCACTGATAATGGCTCTTGGAGAGCCAAACAGTGTAAAGATGTTCTTCTTGAGGAACTTACTCACCACCTTAACATCATTGGTAAGGAGGACAGGTGCTTCTACCCTTTTAGAGACGTAATCAATCGCTACAAGGATATAGCGACGGCCAAATAATGGTGGGAATGGCCCCATGAAGTCAATTCCCCAAATATCGAAGATCTCTACTTCCAGAATATTGTTTAGGGGCATATCATGCCTCCGAGATATGGCACCAATTTTTTGGCAAGCATCATAGGCCTTAGAGAACTGAATAGCATCTTTGAACAGAGTGGGCCAGAAGAAACCTGATTGCAATACCTTGTGCATTGTCTTGTCACCACCATGATGACCCCCATACGGAGAGGCATGACATTTCTTAAGAATCGCTTCATCTCCACCTCTGGAATATATCTCCTCACTATGCGGTCAACTCCTTGTTTGAAAAGGTAGGGCTCATCCCTTATGCCTTCGCATCATGAGCCAACCTTTTTTTCTGCTGGTATGTTACATCAGGAGGGAACACACCGCTCACCAGGTAGTTTACAATATCCGCGTACCATAGTAATTGTTCCACCTCAATTGCTAGTACCTGTTCGTCTGGGAGCTTTTCTTTGATTTTCAAATGCTCACCTATGTGAGCATCAGTTTCCAGACGGGATGGGTGGTCAGCAACCTGGTTCTCACTCCCCTTTCGATCCTTGATCTCAATATTGAACTCTTGGAGCAATAAGATCTATCTGATTAGGCGCGGCTTAGCATCCTTTTTATTGAACAAGCATTTAATGGTCGTGGTCTGTGAACACCACCACTTGGGTCCCCACCAAATAATCTCTGAATTTATCAAATGCATATACTAATGTCAGCATTTCCTTTTCAGTGACTGTATAATTGCTTTATGTTGCATCTAAGGTCTTGCTGGCATAGTATATAGAGTGGAAAACACTGTCTCTACGTTGCCCCAATACCGCACCCACTGCTGTATCACTAGTGTCACACATTAGCTCAAACGGGCGACCCTAATCAGGTGCTACCAGGATAGGAGCTTCCACTTCTTTCTTTTTTCACCAATTCGAATGCCTGCAAACAATATTCATCAAAGTGAAATGGTACCTCTTTCTCCAATAGGGCACACATCGGCTTTGCAATCTTTTAGAAGTCTTTAAGTAATCTAAGTTAGAAACCCGCATGTCCCAGAAAACTCTAGACTCCTTTGACTGAAATCGGTGGTGGCAGCTTGTCGATCACCTCGATCTTGGCTCTGTCTACCTCCAACCCCTTCTTGGATACTTTTTGACCTAAGACTATCCCCTTCTTAACTAGGACGTGACATTTATCCCAGTTAAAAACAAGGTTAGTTTCCTTGCACTGTGCTAGTATTCTGTCCAGATACTGCAAACAGCTCTCAAAAGATTCACCGAAGACTGAGAAGTCATCCATGAACACTTCCACGAAGTCCTCCACCATGTCATGGAAGATCACTATCATGCACCTTTGGAAAGTGGCTGGTGCATTGCACAAACCAAATGGCATGCATTTGAATGCATAGGTCCCATATGGACATGTGAAGGTTGTCTTTTCTTGGTCCTCGGGTGCAATAGTTATCTGATTGTATCTCGAGTACCCATCAAGAAAGCAATAATACTCCTGC
Source organism: Solanum medicagineum (assembly GCA_026153255.1). NCBI lineage: Eukaryota > Viridiplantae > Streptophyta > Magnoliopsida > Solanales > Solanaceae > Solanum > Solanum medicagineum. Next base: position 4,018,711 of record JAPFFP010000099.1, read on the forward strand.
TCAGCGAGTTTGTCTAGCATCTGATCAATGAAAGGTATAGGGTAATGGTCTTTCCTGGTGGCATCGTTCAATTTTCTGTAATCCATGCAAATTCTCCACCCAGTCACCGTTCTAGTTGGAATCAGCTCATTCTTTTCATTGGTGACAACCATCATCCCGCCTTTCTTGGGGACACATTGTACATGGCTTACCCATTTGTTCTCTGATATTGGGAAGATGATCCCTATATCTAACCACTTAATGATCTCCTTCTTTACTACCTCTTTCATGATTGGATTCAGCCTCCTCTGCAGTTGAGCTACTGACTTATGGCCCTCCTCCATGAAGATTCTATGCATGCATAAGTCTGGGCTGATGCCATGGATGTCAGACATCTGCCACCCCATTGCGCTCTTTCTTTTCTTCAACACCGCAACAACAGCTTCTACCTGGGGTGCAGTCAATGAAGCAGACAAGATTATAGGTAATGTATTATTTTCGCCAAGGAATTCATACCCGAGATATGATAGTAGTTGCTTCAACTCTAACTAAGGAGCCTTTTCAACTGAGGTTTTGGGTCGTGCTCCCAACACCCTGTTTAACGGCTCATTCATCTTTTTCAACATACTCACATTGTGAGCATTTAGCACACTCTCAATTTCTCAGGCCTCAACATCATCCACTAGCCCTTGATTCAGTAACACTCTGGCTAGTGGATCTTCAATCTCAACCTAGCTCATATCGACTGCAGTGTCTATCACTATGATGGTTGCTAGATCTTCATAAGCAGTCGGTAGCTTCATAGCCTGCTATACATCGAACACTTCCACCTTATCATGGGCTCTCATGGTGAGCCTCCCTGCTGCGACATCAATCAATGCCCCTCCTGTAGCTAGGAACAGGCTCCCAAGTATGAATGGGACCTCAGGGTCCGGCTCAAAATCTAGAATGACGAAGTTCATGGGGAATATAAGAGATCCCACTTAGACTAAGACATCCTCAATAACTCCATCGGGCCTAACTACGGACCTATCTTCCAGCTATGACATAATGGTGGTTGGCTTCGGCCTTCCAAGCCCCAGCTTTAGGAATAAAGAAGTGGGCATGAGGTTTATGCTCGCTCATATCATATAAGCTCCTAGCATTCATACGACTCCTGATAGTTACATGCACAGTAAAACTCCCTAGATCTTTTAACTTTGCTGGCAAGTGTGATCTATTGAGAATTTTGGAGTTGCGCCTCTGTCAGTGCAACAGTCTCATACTCAGCCCACTTAGTTTTGTTAGCAACAATGTCCTTGACATATTTGGCATATTTCAGGATCCCTTGCAAAATATAAATCAATGGTAAGTTAATTTGCACCTGTTTTAGCATCCCGATGAACTTCTAAAAGGAATCATCTTTTTTCTTCTTCTTGAGCTTCTGTGGGAATGGAGGAGGAGGTTTTGGCAATGGAGTTGCCTCATCAGTGCTTGGGTTGGGATACCAGCCTTATTGTTCTGTGTAGCATCCTGATCATCCCCTTTTTTCTTCTTAGGGACCAATTTAATTAAGGGCCTTCCACTCCTTATGCCGACCGCGTTTACCTGCTTTGGGTTGGGATCAGAGGTAGGCCTCCTTGAGGTCTAGAATTTATTGAGTTGTCCAACTATCCCAACTGCTTTTCTCAGTTTTGTAGATCCTGCTTGTGCCGCTAAATCTCTTCTTCTTGCTTGTTCTGGTTTGCCAAGATCTGCCTCAACACCTCACTATCCGTCATGGTGTTTGGATTGGCCTGATTTGCAGGCTGCTGGGCCGGCTGATTCTGATATGCATTTCTACCCTGTGGTCTTTGCTGAGGTGGCCCATGATTCTGCTGATTTCCACCCTATGAGAAGTTTGGGTGGTTCATCCGATTTTGGTTATATATGTTCCCAAATACTTGATAGCCCCTTCTGTTAGCATTGCCCACAAAGTTTACCGCCTCTGGATTAGCTCCACATGATTCAGCCATGTGGTCTCCTCCGTGTGGTCTCCTCCCCCATAAACATCACACCAACCTAGTCGTTGCTGTTATACTATATTGACGGGGGATTGCTGCTAACCTATTGCTAATGGTGCTTGTTGTTGTAGACCCAAAGCCAAATTGTTAAAGTTTGTGGTCATCATGTTCTGCATAGCAACCATGTGAGCCTACAGGCTCGTTATAACATTAATTTCTAATACCCCGGCCTACTTTTGAACTGGCAGTCGACTGCGTCCTCCATTCCATTCTGGATTACCCGGATCCATTCTATTGAGAAGGGAATACAACTCATTGTATGTCTTCTCCATGCTTGACCCCCTGCAGCTAAATCAAGAAGAATCTCGGTATTGGGTTCCAACCCTTCAATGAAGGTATGAACCAGTACCTCGTTAGCTTGACAATGGTGTGGGCAATTGATAAATAGAGTTTTGAACCTGTTCCACGCCTGATATAGATTCTTTCCAGCCCTTTTCTTGAAGCTCAGGCCCTCACTTTTGAGTTTGCCTGTCTTGCCCGATTAGAAGAAAAAAGTGAGAAACTTACGAGCCAGAGCATCCCAAGATGCTATGGAGTTTGGTGGCTCAATTTGGAACCATATCCGAGCTTCCCCCAACAGTGAAAATGGGAACAAAGTCATCCTCACATAGTCACGGTTCACCCCCGTGAGGATGAACATACTAGCAATCTCGAGAAAATTCTAAAGTTGGACTTATAGATCTTCATGAGGAAGCCCCGTGAATTGACCAATAGAGTGTAACAGCTGGACCATATTCTGTTTGAGCTCCCACCAAGCACCAGGCTCAGGCTTGAAAAAACAGCTAGTAACATTGATAGTTCTCGAGATTGTTACATCCCTCACTGGCCTCGATGCCGGTGGTGCATCAGCAACAGGTGCTAGTGGTGCAGGTGGGTTGTTGTTTGCCATGTTCTCCACAACAGGGCCAACCTCCACCTTGTTATCCTCTTGGTCCTCCTGCTTTATCAGGCTTGAAAAAACAGCTAGTAACATCGATAGTTGTCGGGATTGTTACATCCCTCACTGGCCTCGATGTCGGTGGTGCATCAACAGCAGGTGCTAGTGGTGCAGGTGGGTTGTTGTTTGCCATGTTCTCCACAACAAGGTCAACCTCCACCTTGTTATCCTCTTGCTCCTCCTGCTCTACGAGTTTAATGGGCGGTATTTCGAACAAAGATTTCTCTCCTCTTGGATTGACGAAAATAAGATTCCTGATCTTCCAGCTTTATTTATCAATCACCTACACAAAAACACAGCTAAGATCAAATGTAGCGCACACCACAAAACAAGACAACTTTGATAATCAACCAATTTGTTTCAAGTCCCCAGCAACGGCGCCAAAAACTTATTTGTTCTCCAACACACGCAAGTGTATGTGGTGTCACAAGTAATATAATGGCCATAAGTAAAGAGTCGGGTTGTCGAACCCAAAGGATTTGAATTAAATTGGTCACCAATCTCAGTTATCACGTTTATGGTGCTCGGGTAAAAATCAATTTGTGTAAATAAGTAAAGTGACTGTAAAGAACAAAAGTCTACTAAATTAACCTGAATTTTACTGATATCAATTGATGAGTAATTCCAGGGTTGTAACCTTTACGTCTCAGTTCAACCTTAACAATATCTATCTATGTCTGGTTTTCTGATTATTGATTCACGGGGTTTAATTTACCTGAATAGGGTTACATGCCTCTGTCGGCCTACTGTTATTGACTGTCTAACTACTTCCTTGAGCGGGGATAGACAGACTAATAAAAATGCGTTAAAGTTATCTTCCCGTATTATGAACCGAGCGAGGGTAAGGGTAGTTGTCACTGGTCTCCCTTACACGAATCAACCTAGTTTTCTAGTGTTGAAAAAGCTCCCTATACTACTATGTTCTATCCACTCCAATATCTCTCGAATCTAGAGTGAACAACTAATTCACCCCCTAGTTGATCAGGCTAAGAAGTATAGATAAAAATAACATAGGAATAACCGGAAGAAACCATTCACGGATATTCAAAGTTAAGAACTACACATTATTTGTGGCTACAACCCCAGAATATGGAGACTTAGCTATTCATGAACGTGAAATACATCATGAATGAATTGGAAAACATCAAAAGATTAAACTAACCAAAATACTATGAAAAAAAGTTCTTCGTCGCCCCTACTGCAGTTCTTCCATAAAAACAGAATGTAAAACCTAAGGTCTATGATAGAATAATAACAAAAATCTCATAAGTTGACTTTTTCGTATCGGGTCCTCAAGTCCACGGTGCGTACCCCTTGTTTTTTTGACTTTTCGCTTAATTTGTTACTTAGGCAATTTTGCACAACTTTTGTATAGGTCCGCGATGCAGACCTTGTACACTTCTCAGCTTCGCACCTTTTTTCTACATTCTTCAGCTTCCACAGCCTTGTTCCAAGTCTGCCACGTGGACTTTGGTCATTTGGCTGCTTCTACTAATTTTTATCTTTCGATTTCCAAGCTGTGTTCTTCCTTCAACTCCGGGTTTAACTCCGGACTTTTCTAACTAAAGCAAAATCCTGCAAAAATACAACCAACCTGTGAACTCGGCCCTGTGTTAGCAAAATAAAAAATCGTCGCATATTCCTCTGATTCCTTATAAAAGATATTCAGTCCGTTAGAATAGAAGTTAAAGAGGGTATTTATGTTTGTTGTGTTCTTTATATGGACATTCGAGGCCAGGGGTCCATTCCCTTGACTTCTACTAATGAGAATTTGACTCCATGAGAAATTGAACAAAAGGTAGATCCAAAGAAATAGAATCTGATATTATCTCATTTCTTTGTCTTTTCTTTCATATTCAATTTCTCCATTCATTCCTAAGAAAATACATTAAAACACCTAGATTTGATGAATTTACCCTCTAGCTTGTCTTTATTTATGGATATTATTGGCTAATTAGGGCTATAAATACGCCTAAGATCAGTTTACTTAGTTTATCATTGTTTGTTTACTTAGTTTATAACTGTTTGTTTATAAAACTGTTAAAGAAATTTTTTTTAGTTTGCTTATTGCTTTATAACTGTTAGTTTGGTTCTTGATTTATGAGTGTTAAGTAGATTCTTGGTTTATGACTATTTAGTTTGGTTCTTTATAGGGTCTTGAAAATGCCATAAGTACTCATTTGCCAAATTTTGAGCATAGGATGTGTGCTAGACACATCATTGCTAATAGGTCCAAGATTTGGAGAGGTATTGAGAGGAAAAATTGTTTCTAGAGATGTGCAAGGTCTACTTTTGAGGCTGAGTTAAAGGATAACATTAGTTATATAAAAAATTAGGGAATAAGATAGCTGATGATTTGTTGTATTATAACCTAGAAAGATGGAGCATGGTCTACTTCAGTTTCACCACAAAATATGACATTGTTGACAATAACATGACTGAATGCTTCAATGCATGGATATTAGCAGCAAGGCACAAAACTGTAATTACCATGCTTGAAGAAATTAAGGATAAAATGATGAAAAGAATAGGGAAGATGAGATAGTTTTGCAATAGTTGAATTAGTGATATTTCTCCAATGGCAATGAAGGTTCTGCAAGATAACACTGCCAAGTCAATGAAATGCAACATTGAATGGACTTTTAGAGACATGGTATGAGGTACTTCATGGAGCTTACAGACATGTTGTGGATATTCAGAGATAAACTTACAATTGCAGAGCATGGATGTTGAAAGGCATACCATGTCGTCATGCAATAGCTGCCTTTCATCACAGGAAATTGGACCCAATTAACTATATTTCCCATTGGTATAACAGAGAAACTTACAGGAAGACATACAACCACTTCATTCAGCCAGTTTCCAATATGAAAATATGGCCAGAATCATAGAATATCTCTGTTTTACCACGGAAGACCTAGCAAGGTTAGGAGGAAAGAGCAAGGTGAAACTAAAAAATCTGGAAATCTATCCAAAAGAGGGATTGGGATGTCATGCAGCAATTGTCACAACAAGGGTTACAATAAAACAAAGTATCCTTTTGGTGCTTTTGTTAGTGCAAGTTCATCACATACTGTTGCTGGCACTGGCCCAAGAGCATCACCTACTGCTGCTCCAAGACTATCTCCTGCTCCTGCTGATGGCCCAAAAGCATCATCTGTTGCTGCTGGCCCAACACCATCTCCTGCTCCTGCTGATGTCCCAAAAGCATCACCTGTTGTTGCTAGTACTGGCCCAAGATCAATACTTGCTGCTGCTGATGGCCCAAGAGCATCACCTGCTGCTGCTTCTGGCCTAAGACCATCTCCTGCTGCTGTTGCTGGCCCAACACCATCTCTTGCTCCTGTTATTGGCTCATGAACATCACCTTCTGCTGCCTTTGCCCAAGACGATCACCTCCTATTGCTTCTGGCCTAAGACCATTATCTCCTGCTGCTAGTACTGGCCCAAGATCAATACCTGCTGCTAGAGCAAGATCACTCTATATTTTAAGTACAACATTATAGGCGAAAAAACTAATATTTATTTTCAAAAAAAGTAGTTAAGAACCGATTTTAGTAATTAAGGTGCTAAATAAAATTTCATGATTATTCAAATATTACATTTACGTGATAAAATATTTTCTGCTATCACATTTTAAAAAAAAATTAATTCAACTAATAATATTGTTTCAAAATATTTATTTAGTTTTAAACTATAAATATGATAATCATTAAAATTGAGTTGCATGTTATTCCTTTATACGATATATAAACTATAAATAAATATATATAATCGCACATCGCGCGTGTAATGCCCAGTAAAATTACTGAAATACCTCTAGAATGTAGATGTGCGTATAACACATCTTTCCATGCTTCATTAGCGAATTTGAGACCGGATATGCGATCTACATGGAAAATTGAGCGGAAAAATGGTCTTGTTTGGATTTTAGAGCCATCGGATCGAAAAATAATTTTTTGTAATCAATTTCGAAATACTATCGGTGTGCGCCCAAGGTGCGACGTGCTAGGGACGTGGACCAACACTTACATTTTTTAAAACTTTTTCGATGGGAATTGAAAACTCGTTCGGAAACAAAATTGAAAAAAATTAATAGAGGTCCGCGCACAGTCTGCTTCGTGGACAGGGCATTTCTAGGGTGAAATATTCTCTTTTATTTTGAGGGACATTCTGTTCAGTTTCCAACCTCTCCTAAACACAAAACACGATCAATTTGAGTCGTTTTAATGAGTAAATAGAGTCTTAAACCCCATTCTGAGTCCTTTTTTACCAAAGTTGAAAGTTAGGGCTTGAGAGAGAAGAAAGAAGAATGTGCGATTGAAGAATTCAAGGAGAATTCTTGACGATTGATTGGAAGAGCTTTATCCCAGGTATATAAGGCTAAACTAAAAGCATGAGATTGTTCTCTCATGTGCCCCATAGATGTCTTAGATGAGAGTTGAAAGTTCTTGAGTTTACATACATGATTCTTGATTATTTTCTTGAAAATTTTATAACTTTACATGTATTTTCATATGTTGATGATCATTATAAACTTTATTTCTTGAATTAAATATCTTCATGATTATTGCATAAACCCTATATGTTAACTGTTAAAAACGTGCATGCATAATGAAACTTAGGGATGGAGTCTAGAGCCTTGACTTGAGTATGTTGATGGAAATCTTGATATGAGTATGAGGTTGAGTTCGTTGAGCTTGATGATCCTATGAGTCTTCATAGTTGAGTTCTTGAGTCCGTCTAAATGACTTCTTCTAATTGATGATCTGAGCCTTTGAGTTCCTGAATTGAGAATTGAGGTAATTGAGATGAGTTAAAGTTCCCAAAATAATAGAGGACCCTTGAGTTTGAGTTAATGAGATGATGAGTCTCCATGAGACTAATTTTGAGATGACGAGTGCCTCCTTGAGGCTAGTTGAGATAATGAGGAGGAGTCTTATGAGCATTGAGTCTTGGGAGGAGTATCGAGTATCGAAATGAGTAAGAGTGAGTCCCGCTTGCACTCATTACCTACGTCGGCCCAGCGTAGGAGAGGATTGGACAATTACATCTCATGGTCCCCTCTCGAGTTTACATCCCTGAAACAATAAAGGATGGCTGAGTTCAGATTCCTTGTGGATCATACTCGTTCCTTACCTGGTAAGTACGAAACAACTGTGGCAATATCAGTGTGATTGTTGTACAACCCCTGGCTCATAAGTGGTTGTTGTTGGTTAAGAGAAACTCCCAGAAAGTTCTCACCTTCTGAGTCGAGATGAGATGATATGAGATGAAATGAGTTGAGATGAGTCTTTCTGAGACGGGTCTGATTTGATGGATGAGTTTATTGGTTGATGGGCCACTTGTCTACTTTTTATTCTTGTTTTAGATAGACATTTGACATATTGATTGGTTTTTATATTGAGTTGATTGTTGTTTCTATGTTGTTCTACCTATTTCGGTTTCATTCAGCTATTTTACATACTGTACATTCCACGTACTGACGTCATTCTGGTGCTGCATCATTTTATGATGTAGATACACGAGATAGAGATCATCAGCAGGTGCATCGTTGAGGATCTATGGACATTCAGCGGATTGGTGAGGATTCATTACTTTATTTTCATCTTGCTTTAGAGTTGGATTTGCTTAACTTTTATTTTGCTTGAGGTAGTCATGGGTCTGTCATTGGCACCACCTAATAGTGATAGAGGTTTTATAGACTAGAGCCGGATGTTGATTGATAAGATTGTGAGCTTTTTCTTTAGACTAGTTATTTATAATATTATTTTGAGACTAGATGAGATATGCCCATTTACTTCCTTTTTATCTTCCTCTAATTTGTAGAGTTTATTGAATGAATGAACATGATAAGGCAAAGTGGTTCGCTTGGGGACTAGCAATAGTCTTTAGGTGCCGGTTACGTCTAGGGTACCCTCCCTGGGCGTGACAAACTTGGTATCACAACACGAGTTCAAGTATCTTAGGGTGTCTATTGTTGACACCCATTTTTACCCTCCACAATATAGATTAATTATTGAGCTTTTAATTTGACAATTTGAAATAATTGGCTTTCAAAAATACAAAAACATATCTTCTCAAATAAATTTCATTTTTTATTTTAGAAATTATTTCAGGTTGATAATATTGAAAGCTCTTCAATTAATTTATATCAATTCGTCTTGTAATCAAATTAGTCAATTGATTTCGATTTGATTACATTTAATTGGCTAAAATTGCAATTGAATGGCCAATTTTGAAAGGCAAAATCCGCACTCCCGTTGAACTAATTTTCAGACCCCATTTTTAGCCTTATTTTGGACCCAATTTTGGGACCAAACCCAGTCCACACACCCCAATACTCGGCCCAAATCCCCTCTTATTTCAGCACATTATATACATATATTACATATACCTCAAGCCCCCAAATTCCCTTTCCCTTCTTATTTTCCTCACTCCCATCCCAGTACTCTGCTTCTTCCTCGCAGCAACAACCCAGAAAATGCCAAATCCAACCCCAACGTTCACCTCCTCCAATCTGTACGTACGTGCCCCTCTCTCATTTCCCCTTATTCGTTCGCACCTCGTTCTTTTGGGGGAATCCTAAATGTGGTGTGTCGATGGCTATGATCTGGACTCTTGGATGATTTCTAGGAGCTTGGGAGTTCAATTTTGAATTCAAAGAAACCCTAAATCTGCCCCTAATTCCCCAATTTACCCTGCATTTTCCCTCCCGTTTTGCCCTAATTTGGGGCTATAAAAATCCCTTTTCTCCTGGGCCGCCGCTCTTAATTGAAAACCTCAATCAATTTTCACAGCCATTCTTGACCCCAAAAATACACAACGAAATCCAGTGAACAATAAGCATTTGTCTCAGAAAAGTTGGGTCAACTTCGAAGAGATTTGAGGCCGGAGAGTTCTAATTTCGAAGTCGACATCTAATAGGCAAGCTTCCGTTGGTGGTGAAAAGCTCTATCTCAGCCCATTGAAATCCCAGTTCCTGCTCCCAAATAGGTAATATCCTCAGCCATTTCACTCGATTTCTTTTGAAGAATTATGTTTTTCATTTGGGTTGTTTGGATCATTTGTTTTTGGGATTTCTGTTGGACTATCGGGATTTTGCACTCATTAATCCTATTGAATAGTGGTGATGGATGGCTGTATTCTGTTAGAGTTTTTCTGTTTTGTTGTATACCGTTAAGGGGTAATGGTCTGTATTGCATGTTTTCTTGTTCAATTTTATGCTTTCTCAGTCGATTTCAAATCCTTTCAGTTAAATGGCGTCTCAAATAGTTTCATGTCTGTTTCACTGTTTTTCCCATGAGTCTGGTTTGATGGGTTGGGTATCACTGTTATGTTTTGCTTTAAGAGGCACTGAGAATGTCTTTATTCTGATGTCTTTTCCTTGTCAGCATATTTAAGGATAAAAATGGTCTAACCAAGTGCAATGGTTAACCTGTTCTTGTTTGTTGTTCACAATGAGATGCTATTTGGTTTAGTTGGTAGGGATTTGTTTCTTAGGTATCTATTTGGATTCCTGTTTCTCAACTGTTATGTCTCCATCTCTCCATCTAGCAATGTTCTTCATCCTGTAAGAGTTCAAGGTCCTTGGTCATAGCATCCTGTTTCCAGCTCAGATCATGTTTGTTATTTTCTTAGAAGATTTTACATGATAGTACTTTGAAAGCACTCGTCTGATTGCATAATTAGCTATGTCTATAGGTGGTTTTTAACCACATGTTTTGACTCATTACATCTCTTATGTTATCTGCTCTAATTTCTGTGCGAATGGTTTCTTAGTTCTGAGCTCATCTACTCTCTTACCTGTGAAGTTATCTTTTCTGTTTGCTTCTCTTTTGAAATATCTTAGTCTATTTGAAGCTACTGACTGTTTTTCTGACATTCATTTGTTGAGCTTTATTAAAATCATCATGACTCATTTGAGTTTGCTTACGTCTTTTCCTTTCTGTGATTTCATTTTACATTGGTTAAAGATCGAAGAGTAAGGTTTTTCTTGCTTGAGTGCATGTTGTTATACTTGTATGCTATTACAGGCTGCTGTATAATGAAAAAATATTGTTTTGTCGCCTATCTTATCCCTTCATCTTTGGAGGATGTTGCTATTTAAGTAAAATCTATTACGTTGTTTAAGTGTCGTTTCAGTTTGCTTTAGCATGTGTTAGAACTCCTTCTACTTGTCTGATATGAATCTGGCCGGCTCCTGTTTCTTAGTTGTTATAGCTTCATCTCATCATCTGGTTGTGGCTGTCTGTTAAGGTTCCAGATTTCTAATCACAACTCCTATTTAAAGGTTAAAATATGCTTAGTTGATCTTATTAAACTTGTCATTGTTACATTATTATTGTCTGATTTGGGGTATCCTTCTGTCAAGCTTATATTTCCCACGTATAGGTAAGATTTTGGTGTTATTTAAATTGCTTTGGTTCCATTATTCTGACTTGTTAAAATAATCTTTTCATCCTTTGTTAAGCTCTTGAATTTTACATTCTTGATTAAAGTTGGTATATAGTGAGTTATAAGTCCTAGATGAGTTTTGTGTTAGCAGTAGTTCATTTGTGATTGGGATACTTGAATTGATTCTATTTCTATTAAAGTCATGTTTCAATTAAGTCTTTTATTTATATACTAATCTGCCCCTTTTCTTTATTGCATGAATTCCCTTGTTCGTGAGTCCATTGGACTCCCTCTTGCATTTCTAAGTGAGCTATGAAAGCTTGTTGTCGAGTCTAGGAGGCAGTTTATAGAGTTATGGAGCTGATTTACAGGATTTGGAGGCTGATACACTGATATACAATGTGTATACAGCCATATATATACAACAGGAACATGGGCTAAAAGCCCAAGGAAGCAGCTGATCGAGAATTTAAAGGGCCAGGCAGGCCCAAACATGTAAAAATTAGGATAGATTTTGAATTGGGCCTGCCGAGCCCAATTTCAGTTTATGTCTTGTTTATTACGTACTTTATTTGTTTGTGATACTTTGTTTTAACACTAACATTATTTTATTTGTAATCTAATTAATTTTCCCAATACATCTACCATTTATGTTAATTTCGCTTTGATGATTTTTAGGCGTTAGAATTACTTCTACAAATTATTTAGGTGAAACTTTTTGCAAAATTGATTTAAGTGTTAGAGTCAATTCTTTTTTTTCAAAATTAGTCAATCTTTTTAAATTTAGTCAATTTTTTTCGAAATTAATCAATTTTTCTAAACTTAGTAAATCTTTTGAAGTTAGTCAAATGTCTTACAACCGTAAGTTCTCAAAAATGAAAATTAAATCTTTACCTGTCTCTAATTTAAGTTTTTAAAAAATTAAATAACACTCTATTTTAAATTAATTAAATAATTCATTTTTTAAAGTTAACACCTATCCAACCATAGGAAGTAAGTTTAATTTGGGCGGATGAAGTTAACACGTAAGAGTAGCATGCGGCAGCATATGAAACGTGGCAACCTGAAACAGAGTTGTACAACTTTAACTGACTTAACACTTTCCTATATAACGGAAATGAATGAATAATGAATCAAACAATTAAAGGAAACTATGTCAGGGGCCCAAGGTGCACAGCCTAAGGAATCATTGACAGCAACAACGTATGAATCGATAGCTAAAGAAGAGAACAAGCCACGAATGGATATTCATTCTCGTGAAGATGAAAAAGGCATACAAATTGATAAGATTCAAGACAAGGTAGAAGACGCTGCCGGAAAAGGTGGTCCTGTTTTCGGAGCAGGCAACAAGAAGGATTTGGGAGTTACAGGCACAGCAGAGTAACATATGTCAATGGCCTTTTTGCTTCTTTTGTTTCTCGTGGCCTTTATGTTTGAGTTGGTATTTTAAAGGTTTGTAAGTATTTTGAACTTCTTGATCTTTGGTTTTAAGCTAAAATTATATTATTAGTAGTGTGATTATTTTTTTCATCGGTATTTTGGTATATGTACGTTCTTAATATAAAAATTGCTTAAAAGCAACGACGACTCACCCGCTGGAATGGTTGTAGTGTACAATGAATACCCCGCAAATAAGTTTTTTTCAAAAAAAGTACATATTCGTGCCCTTGAAAATTTTATAATATTCTTGCATAAATAATAAATGGGTATATATCTATCTATAAATAGTAGTTGAATATTTTCATAAAAATATTTTATGAATCTTGTTTATATTTTGTACTTGTACTATTGTTTGTTTTTTTAAAAAATAAATGATCGATATGCATATTTTGTTATGATTTTCCTTATTAATTGGTATGCAATTTTAAATTTCGACTAATAACTATTTTAAAGAAGTCATTAATGTTAAGAATGGAAAATTAACAAAATCAAAAAAATATTGGTTTCCATATATTGTATAATATTTTTGCTATTTTAAAGTAGAGGATAATGTATAATTTATTACACCGGCGCATAACAAGACTATAAACATCAGTAGAAGGCCAAAGTGTGTTCCTGGTATCAAATTGGAGGGGTTTATTTTTATTGATCAATAATGAATTATTGATTTTTTTCCTAAAAAATATTTAATCAATATTACTTGTAAAAAGAATTTGTCTTTGCATATAAAAGAAGAAAATTATTAAAAGAAATTTTACACATCTCAAGTGAAGATTAAATTAATCGATTACATTATTGAGTGAAAAAAACTGGAAGTTGCTTGCCCTTAAGCATTATATACAAAGACGCGTGAGAAGGTATATAATAAACTATTACTAATCCAAATATCTTTTCTTATTTATTGGAAATACATACTTGTATAAGACCCAAAGGCCACAAGCAAAATGAGATCTTTTTACATTTTCTGCATGTAAAAAGTCACATGTAATTTCTAAAAAAATCTATTTAAAATTTGTTACTACGAAAAGATAGAAATATCTCATAAAAATAAATTGTGACCGACCCAAAAATCAATTTTTCCCTAAGTAAAAATTTAAGGGGCATTTGTATTGATTCTTTTAAAGTGTCTTTTAAATTAAAATTACAAGTCTATAAGTTAGGAACTCTTATTTTTTAAATTTT
>JAPFFP010000099.1:4032787-4059812 GCA_026153255.1 Solanum medicagineum
CTCTTTCCTTGAACTATGTACCACCATAGGACTATGTTATACCCTTGCAATACTAGTGGATCCACTTAGTACACTTTCTCTTAAGGTTCTTCCGGAAATTGGGTTGTGTTCCCGTATGGTGAAGTTATTAATGAAATCCTTTCCGAAATTGGGTCATGTTCCCATAAGGAAGGTTATTTCATATGAAATTGGGTCATGCTTCCGTAAGTTTGATGTATGGTTTACCTTGGCAAGTACACCACCTCTTTACTAGTGAGGGGTAATCATTAGGATTCCAAGTTGTAGCTCGCTCGGTCTTATTCTATGTCGATTACTTCCCACACTTATGTACTATGTTCTATGCAATTGGAATGATTTACGAGCATGTTTTACTTCAAGCATTGATCATGCATTCCATATTGTTATTATGCGTATCCATTGCTTATAATTATGCATTCTGAATATGATGCCTATCTCTTATTGCATTGTATCCTAAATACTTAGTACATTCCAACGTACTAACGCATCTCTATGCCTACATGATATCACTATTAAGGGACTGGTGCCCCTATTGATTCTCCTCCTCATGGCTAGAAGGATTGTTCAAGTTAGCATTTGGTGAGTCCTCATGTCAGGGGACAATATCTATCCTCTCTCATGCTTATGTTTTGATTATATCTTGTATATTTGGATTACCTATTGCCATTGCTATGAGGTGAGCCCGGTTGCTTGTCTTGGCCACCGCTAAGTATCTATGTTTAGAGGTGTTGTTAGACAAGGTGTGTATTATGCTTGAGCTTGACTCATCTATGGTATTTAAGTATTACTTCCTCTTTCTGTCGCGCTCCCTTAGTCCCAATTCCCCTTGTTTATGTTGTCTCTTATTGTAAATTTTTAATTGCTTCCGCGATCAAAGATGTGTAATGATATGCTATGAGGCTTGTCTGGGGTTCCTTTGGGTTCCCCATTCCCCGGTCTTGTCTAGGCCCTAGGCTTGGGTCATGATAGTAAGGCATGATCTAGCATAGAAAAGAAAAATCGTTAGCAGGGAAAGTCTTGCCTTAACTTTTATAGTACGACATAGAGTAAGAAGAAGGGAAACATTTCCTAAAACGTCTCATAGCCTCTTACTCATAGTTACGGTGCACAACACAACCATGAATAAGACTCTAATCAAGATGGTGTGTTGGATGCCGAGGACCATTAATAACCTAGTGCTCTGATACCAAGTTTGTCACAACCCAAGCCTAGGGCCTAGACGTGACACGACGAATGGGGAACCCAAAGAGATCCTAATCAAGCGTCTTAATATATCATTATACATTCTTGGTCGCGGAAGCAATTAAATAAAAATAAAAGAGTAGAATTAAAGGAATATGAGGCTAAGGGACATCTTTCATATCGTAAAACATCAAAAAGTCAAGGTTCATAGCATCTTTACATAACTTGTCCAACAACACCTTTAAACATAGAACTTAGCTAGGGCCAAGACAAATAATCGGGCTCACCCTCATAGTTATAAGTAGCCAACACAAAAGGAGTTAATACGTAGCATAATCAAGAGAAGCATGTTCTCGGAGTTGGAATCACCAACTTGCTTGAGAATAATCATACTAGCCACATGGTAACATCATGTAGGCATAAGTATACATTAGTACATTTGAATGTACTAAGTTTGTAGGATGCAATGCAACAAGAGATACGCAACATAATCAAAATGCATAATTAGGCAACAAATGAGGATATAGCAAGATGGCATGCATGGGTGATGCTTCAAGTAAAACATGCTTACATAGAACATATTACATGTGTAGTAGGAGACCATCATCATAGACCAAGCAACTTAGTACTTAGAATCCAAGGTAAACCACTCCTTAGTAGTGATTTAGGACCAATCCTTCAATTGGTTGATGGACATGACTACCCTCCATCGGAAGTGATTGAGGTACCAAACCCTCAATTGGTTGACGGCTTACCACCCCATCCAAGGTTATTAAGGTACCAACATCTCAATTGGTTGATGGCTTACCACCCCTATTCGAGATGATTGAGGTATCAACCCCTTAATTAGTTGATGGCTTACAACCCCCATCCAAAGTGATTGAGGCATCACCCCTCAATTGGCTATGGTCAACTCACAACACAATAGATACATCTCATGAAATCACCACATTCATATCACCCTTTCATCATCATAATGTCATTTAACTAGTGTCCCAAAATTAGGACTTCAACAACTCAAGATATATTAACTGGACATTTTTTCAAACACTTGGTGGATGTTGTAAAACCATGCAATTCAAGAGTGAAATCATGAAGTAAATTCAATGTAAAACCACCCACCAACACTTGGTAATACCCTCATTCAATATACATCAAAACCGTTATCAAATCTTAAGATAGATCTAAGATTCATAGCTCAAAACATGCATAAACAGTCACAATTTTACAAAACCCCAACATAGTTCCTAGTCACATCCATAATAGAAGACCCATATGTAAAATCAACTTAGAAACATTAAATTTAGATAAAAACGAAGCTTGGGCACCTTAGGTGAAAGGACCCTATGGTTGAAACCCACATACCTTGACTTTGGAGAATCCTTGATGAAGATTGAAAATGGAGACTTGAAGCTTGAGTGAAATCCTTAAGATCCGGATAAGTTTTGAGACTTGAATTTTGGGGTGAAATATTTGTCTAAATGCTTGAGAGAGTATTAGGGAATGTCTTGTATGAAATGATGATGAAATATGACTAAGTATAGGTCTTTCTATGCATAGGAAGACTTAGGCCAAAGACCTCAAAGCCTTCGACCGAGATAGAAAAACAAGAAACAAAATACACTGGTCCCCGTCAGGTCGATGACATGGGCACAACTCGGAGGACACTTTTACATAGGTCCATGAAGGCTACGCGTCGTGGTACCAACGTGGATCGATTCTAGAAATCAAATTTTTGGGAAATTGAGATTTTGATATGGTTGCTCAAAAATCGGGGTTAGACCCATTTTTCACTCAATATTGCCCCTGAACAAGAATATGTAGTCGGATTTTCGATATCACACACGAATTTTGAGATATACAGATATAACGATACCTGGCACTTCCGAGGCACTATTTCGGGCACTTTTTGGGGTTGTTTCATTGGTGGGGTGGTATGAACAAAGATATTGCTAAGCTTGAATCTAGTTGTCATAATTGCCAACAAGTCAAAGTCGAACATTAAAGGCCGGTGACCTAGCACAAGATATAGAGATTCCTACTTGGATGTGGGAGGAAATCAACATGGATTTTGTGGTTGAGTTGCCTAAGACTAGAAAGGGTTCTGATTCTATTTGGGTTGTGGTTGATAGAATGACAAAGTTGGCTCATTTTCTACCGGTTAAGACTACTTGTGGTGTCGAAGATTATGCTATGTTGTACGTTCATAAATTGTTTAGATTGTATGGGGTGCCCTTGTCTATCATATCGTATCGTGGTGCTTAATTCACTTCTCACTTTTGAAGGTCTTTCCAAAGAGGTCTTGGAACCAAGGTAAAGTATAGTATGGCCTTTCACCCTCAAACGGATGGCCAAGCCAAAAGAACTATCCAAACTCTTGAGTATATGCTTAGAGCTTGTGTATTGGAGTTTAAGGGTAGTTGGTATGACCATCTTCCATTGATTGAGTTTGCTTACAATAATAGTTATCATTCTAGCATTGGTATGACTCTTTTTGAGGCGCTCTATGGTAGACGTTGAAGGTCCCCGGTTAGATGGTTTGAGGTAGAAGAGATGGATTTATTAGGTCGGGATCTGGTTGTGGAGGCCATGGAGAAGGTAAGGTTGATAAGAGAAAGATTGAAAACAGCCCAAAGTCGACAAAACTCCTATGCCGATGTGAGGAGAAGGGTCTTGAATTTAAGGTTGGTGATTGGGTGTATTTAAAGGTCTCACCCATGAAGAGTGTGGCTCATTTGGGTAAAAAGGGTAAATTGAGTCCAAGATTTATTGGTCCTTATAGAGTGTTGAGGAGGATTGGTAAAGTGGCCTATGAATTGGAGTTGCCCAATGATAGAAATATGGTTCATCTATTCTTTCATGTGTCTATGTTGAGGAAGTGCGTGGTGACCCAAGTACCATTATGCGTCTTGATGTTATAGGTGTTGTTGAAGAAGATTTGACTTATAAGAGGTTTCGATAGAATTTTTGGATAGACAAATAAAGAGGTTGAGGAACAAGGATGTTGCTTCCATCAAGGTCCTTTGGAGGAACAAACAAGTTGAAAGTGCCACATGGGACGCCAAAAAAGGACATCCAAAAGTGATATCTCTATCTTCCATTCTATTCAAGCCTAAGATACTAATTCTAAGTCCCCCATGTGATTTCAAGTCTTACATATCAGCCCTTATGTCATGTATGCATTCATGTTTATGTTGACAAGTTCATAGTGATTTTGACACTTATATTGAGAATTTGAAATGATGTTTAATTGCAATGTTACATTCTTTTTGGGGTTGGTCTCTTCATGATTATCCTTTTTATGTACATTGCTTTGACATTCGGGGATGAATGTTCCAAAGGGGGAGATATTGCAACGCCCTAAAAAGTGCCTGAAAATATGCCTCAGAAATTCCTATAATCGTAATTTCCATATATCTCAAAATCCGTGCGTGATATCAAATATCTGACTTCATATTCGTGATAAGAGGGAAAAATTGAGTGGGAAATAGTCTAACATTATAGAGCAACCATATCAAAATTTCATTTTCCAAAATTTACGAATTCTAGAATTGATCTGAGCCCCTAGCACGACGCTGCTAGGGCGCGGACGAGTGTTAAAAATTGCCAGTTATTTCTTGTTCAGTCCAAGGCCTTTGGGTCTCGGGCTTAAGCCTTCCTATGTGTAAAAACACATATACTTAGTCATTTTTCAATCCCTTATCATTCAAGACATTCCCCAAAACCCTGTCAAACACTTAGCCAAATATTTCACTCAAATTCAAGTGTCCCTAACTCATTCCGGATCCTAAGGAATTCACTCAAGCTTCAAGTTCTCATTCCAATCTTTATCAAAGGAATCTCCAAAGTTGAGGTACGTGGGTTTCAATCTCTGGGTCCTTTCACCCATGGTGCCCAACCTTCTTTATTATGTAAATTGCATGTCTTCAAGTTGATTTACTTCTGGGTATTCTTAGTATGAATTTTGATTATAAACTATGTTGGGGTTTTCATGAAATGTAGACTGTTTAAACATATTTTGAGCTATGAATCCATGTTCTATGATGAGACTTGATGAAGAGTTTTAATGTATCTTGCTTGAGGATATTACCAAGTGTTGGTGGGTTGATTTACATTAAGCTTTCTCACATGATTGCACTCTTGAATTGCATGATTTTGAACTAGCATTACACACCCGTCAAGTGTTTGATAAAATATTCGGTTTAGGGTTCTTGAGCTATAGATGATCTATTGCATGGCCTATGAGTCAAGTGACTTTATGATAATGAATATATATATATATATATGTGTGTGTGTGTGTGTGTGTGTGTGTGTGTGTGTGTGTGTGTGTTGGTTTTATTGAAAAGTACCTATAGTGTTGCAAGTGACCACATATTTTTGAGGGGGTGCTATGCCTCAATCACCATGGATGGTAGGATGTGACAACCATCAACCAATTGAGGGGTTGATACTTCAATCACCATGGGTGGTAGGGTGTGACAACCATCCACCAATTGAGGTGTTGATACCTAAATCACCATGGATGGTAGGGTGTGATAACCATCAACCAATGGGATTGATACCTCAATTGCCTCTCCAAGGGGGTGGCAAGCCTTGGATTATATTCTGACAGTCTCTTACTACACATGTAATATGTTCAATATAAGCATGTGTACTTCAAGCATCATTCATGCATGTCATATCGCTATATGCTCATCCATTGCCTAGTTATGCATTTCGAATATGTTGCCTATCTCATGTTGCATTGCATCCTACATACTCAGTACATTCAAACGTACTAACACATACTGTATGCCTAATTGATGTTACCATGTAGGAACCAGAATTCCACTTGATCCTCCTCCTCCTCCATGTGGCTAGTGCTATCTCTTTAAGCAAGCTTGATGAGTCCTCAACTCCGAGGACAATATCTATTGATCCTATGTTCTGTAAAGACTTTTTTCTTTGTTTAGATGTGTGTGACTATGAGGTTGAGCTCGAAAAGTTGTCTTGGCCCCCGCCCAATCTATATTAGAGGTGTTGTTGGACAAGTTATGTACTTATGATTTAAGCTTTGACTCCTTTGATGATTTATGCTATGAAAGACTTCCCTAAGTCCCTTTATCCTTATTTATATTCTCTTATTGTCATTTAATTGCTTCCGCGACCAAGGATGTGTAAGTGATATGCTAAGAGACATGTTTGGGGTCCCTTTGGGTCCCCATTCGCAGTGTCACGTCTAGGCCCTAGGCTTGGGTCGTGACACTAGGACCCTATTTATGACTACACATAAAAGCCCGTAAAGTACTTCAGGACCTGTAATCCTTTTCGTACTTCCTTTCCATACTTTAATTTTCCCAAGGCCCAACTTTGTATGGTTCGTGAACCGAACAACAACCTGTACTTAGGTCTCATAGTTTCGATCTAGTGACCAAATCTTAACTTTTTACCTTAGTCTCAACTTCAAACTTATAGTGGTTACATGTTCTTTCAGGTTGCCTATTGGCTTGAAGATGAAACACGGTACTTAACTTTACTTTGGTACTAAGACCCCTTTTAAATTACTTCCAAAAATGAGAAGTGAATTGAATACATGATGTTCACGCTCCAACAATAAAGCGGTCATAGTCAAGTATAAACCTAACCAAGGGTAGGGTCGACTCCAGAGGGAATACAGGTCTTGACTATATTGATGCACTAACAATTATTTCAAGCATCGATCACTATATTCTCTAGAATGAGGAAGGGGGGGGGGAGTTTCGCAATTCAAAACGAAGAACAAATAGAAATATACACTACAAATGCGAGAGAAGACAATCAAATTGAGGGAAAACTTAGGAATTGTGTTCCCCATGATTTGTTGGCTCAATTACCCTAGACAACATAACTCCAATTAGGACATTGCATGCAACAAGGTAACTTAGGTTCTTCTAGCCCTCTCATTAAGGTGAAGGTTAAATTTCACCATGGTGCTTGGTTGGCAACCATGGCGTGCCAACTAACCGTTACTTATTATCCTAGTCAACCTCCCTTTGGTCAAGTTTGGTTGATTTTACGAGAACATATCAATCGAATCCTGTCATCTACTTCCCTTTTCTTATTCGTCACTACCTTGGTCGGGATCATGATAGTAGGCGGAGTTTGGTGTTTTCCACCACCAAAAAACATTCAAAATGAAAGGAAGTAGACAATACATGCAAATACGCAATCAAAGAAATGCACAAAATCTGGGTTATTTCAAGTCAACTCCTCATGGTTCCCATAACTCGGCCATTTTCAATATGTCCTCCCTTATTCTTCATTTTCAAACTTTTTCGGGTGCTTTCTTTTCCTGTTTCAGCTGTGCCTCATTTTCAAACTCATTTTTCTATTCTTTTTCTCTCACTCGACACATGGTTTTTCTTTTCTTTATTTCTTTCCCAACTAACCATCTCATTTTCATCGCTTTACAATAACAAAGGCCACCCTCAACTTAGGCTGTTAGCTTGAGGTGAAGTACAAAATATCCATTCCCTAAACCAGGTCCACTTTTTGTAGCCGCCCTTAACTTAGGCTTTTTTCCTATATCAAGGTTCACATGTTCAAGGATAGACCAGGGCAAATATCAAGGTATTTCACAAACCAAGGCTAGGCTAGCTATGTATCAAGAAAGAATAGGTACATGTAAACCTCAAACGTTTGGAACAAGGGTTAAACCACTACATTTGGTAGGTAATTTGGGCAAGCGTGGACTAGCTAAAAGAACAATGGCCTAAGATCCTCTTTTAATCAACCACATCTCCAATTCAATCTTACAGTAACAATACAAGCTATGAATTATAATGAAATGCATGAATCATGACAAAATTAGCTCGCACACACATAGAATTACATACACAATCAACATAGACTCACTGGTCATGCTTCAAACATCAACATGCCTTCTCTTCATCAAAACAAACATTGCCAAATCAATCATATGCAAGCTTGCAATGGAACCAACAATCCCAAAAATTTTGAGGGTACATCAATTTTCAAAACATTCATAAAACCATTCAAAATTATGCATATGCCAAAAGTAATAATCACTATATATCTATAAATTATCCACTACCTAAACATACCTGTTCAACAGAAAATAAACTCATCCACAAGGAAAAAGAAACATGACAAGAAAACCTTGGGATTAAAAATAGGAAAGTTATGGACTAAAGGCTACTTAGACTTGACCCTAGTCCATAACTTCCCACACCCCACCAAAATATGATATTTTGTCCTCAAAGTATATATATGTAAGCAAAAAGTGAAACAAGGGGCATACCTTGGGTTGCCTCCTAAGAAGCACCTAATTTAGTGTCGCGGCACGAGAATATGAGCTTCGGTATTCATGCTTCTTCAAGGTCCCAATCCTCAACTATCTTAATTTCCTCCATGCCACCCATGTAGAGCTTGACTCTTTGACCATTGACCTTGAAGATCTTTCCATTCTTGCTCTCTAGCTCGATAGCACCATGATTAAAGACATGTACTACTCGGAAGGGCCCCATCCACTTAGATCTGAGCTTCCCTAGAAACCACTTCAATCGGGAGTTGTAAAGCAACACCATGTCCCCTGGTGTAAATTAGCAGTTCTCAATTCTGTGGTCATGATTAATCTTCATTCTTTATTTATAAAATTCAGAACTCTCATACGCTCTCAATCTTAACTCATCTAGCTCATTAATCTGCATTAGCCTAGATGTTGGTGCTCTATTCCAATATAGATTCAGCTTCTTTCATGCCCACAATACTTTATACTCTAGTTCAACTGGTAAGTGACAAGGCTTTCCAAATACCAGTTAGTATGGAGACATACCAATCGGTTTCTTAAAGATGGTGCTGTAAGCCCACAATGCCTCATCCAACTATCGGGACCAATCAGTGCGATTCACATTCACAATCTTAGACAAGATTTGGTTTATCTCTCTTTGATACTTCTACTTGCCCACTAGTTTGGGGATGATAAGGCATAACCACACGATGCTTTATACCATATGTCTCAAGGAGTGCTTTGAATAATATATTGCAAAAGTGTGAGCCTCCATCACTGATAATTGCTCGAGGTGTTCTAAACCTACAAAAAATATTCTTTCGAAGAAAACTTGTGACACACTTGCCCTCATTTTTTAGTAGGGATATGGCCTCCACCCATTTAGAGACATAACCAACAACAACTAGGATATACCTATTCCCATGAAACTTACAAAGGGTCCTATGAAGTTGATTCCCCATACATTAAATGACCCGATCACCAAAATCAGATTAAGAGAAAGTTCTTGCCTCCGTGAGACTCCACCATATCTTTGACATCTATCATAGGATTTGACATAATCATGATCATCTTGAGGTATAGAAGGCAAATAATATCCACACTGTAAAACTTTATAAGCCGTACGATCTCTACTGTGATGGCCATCGACTAATGAGGAGTGACAAGATTCAAGGATGCTCATCATCTCCACTTCTGGAACACATCTACGGATGATCCCGTCAACACATATATGAAACAAGTATGGCTCATCCAAAAAGATTTTTTTCACATCATGCATGAACTTGCGACATTGATGGGTATCTAGATCAGGAGGTACAATATCACTCGCCAGATAATTGGTATAGTAAGCGAACCAAATAATAAGATCATGTGAAGCTGCCAACACCTTTTCATCAGGAAAGGAATTATCAATATCAAAATCATCATCAAACTGCACCATAGCTCTATCCTTTAATCTGGAAAGGTGATTGGCAACTTGATTCTCTGACCCCTTTCTATCAATCACATCAAAGTTAAATTCTTGCGGTAGTAGCACCCATCTAATCAATCTTGACTTTGCATCTTTCTTGGCTATCAAATACTTGATTGCTGCATGGTCAGTGTGTACTATTACTTTGGATCCCAACAAGTATAATCAAAATTTCTCAAATGCAAAGACCAATGCAAGTAACTCTTGTTCAGTGACCGTGTAGCTTTTCTGGGTGTCATTCAGTGCTTTGGTTGCATAGTAGATAGGATGTAGGACTTTCTCCTTGTGCCACACTTATTGCAACCCCACTAGCATCACACATTAATTTAAAGGACTTTGACCAATCTTGAGCCATAATGATAGGTGTTGAAGTCAACCTTCTCTTCAATTCTTCAAGAGCTTGCATACAGGCATCATCAAACTAAAATATGGTATCTTTTTCCAACAATTTGCTCAAAGAATGCGAAATTTTTGAGAAATCTTTTATGAAGCATCGGTAGAACCTTGCATGGCCTAAGAAGCTCATAACACCTTTTATTGAGATCGATGGTGGAAGTTTCTCAATCACCTCAATTTTTTCTTTATCAACCTCAATGCTCTTAAATTCTATGATCCAGCACAATACCTTTCTTAACCATGAAGTGACACTTCTCCCAATTCAATACTAGGTAACTTTCGACACATCTCTGCCAAACATCATGCAAATGTAATAGACACTCGTCAAAGGATTTACCCACAACACTGAAATCATCCATGAACACCTCAATCGTACTCTCCACCAAGTCTTAGAAAGTAGACATCATGCATCTTTGAAATGTGGCTGGAGCATTACACAATCCAAACAACATTCTATTTTGCAAATGTGCCATAAGGGCATGTGAATGTGGTTTTTTCTTGATTCTCTAGCACAATGGCAATTTGACTGTACCCTGAATATCCATCAAGAAAATAGTACAAACATTTTTATGCAAGTCTATCAAGCATCTGATCCATAATGCCATAGGAAAATGGTCTTTCTTAGTGGAGGCATTAAGTTTTCTATAATCCATACACACTCTCCATCCGGTGATTGGTCGCATGGGAATCAACTCATTTTTGGCATTCAGCACAACTGTGATACCCCCTTCTTTGGGACACATTGAACAAGGCTCACCCACTCACAATCTGCAATAGGGTAGATTACCCCTGCAATTAACTACTTGATGATTTCTTTTTGAACCACTTCTTGCATTGGAGGATTTAACCATCATTGGTGTTCAATGTTGGGCTTGTAGTCCTTAACCAGTTCAATCTTGTGGGTTCATATACTAGGACGGATGCCAATGATATCTGCAATAGTCTAGCCAATATCCCTTTTGAATTTTTTTAGCACTACTACAAGGGCCTCTGCCTGATGTTCACCCAAATCTGTACCGACAATATATCATGCTCTCCCAAAAATGCATATTTCAAATGTGACAGGAGTGCTTTCAGTTCCAAGTCTGGTGGAATCTCTATAGAAGGATTTGTGGGTGGAGATTCCCTGCTCTGTAGATCTAGTTCTAATTTTGTCTAACGTCTCGGCCCAAATGATACCCCAAAACCATTCACTGTCTCCTTATAGTCTGGGATACTATCACCATCAAAATTCTTCAACACTGGCTCCAATGTATCAACTCCAACACGTAGCTTAACTAGAACCTCTGACTCATCATCATCAATAATTTTTATAACTGCGATTACCCTCAAATCAAAGTCTTTACTACCTTGTTGATAGACCTGAAACACCACTGCTTCTTCACCAATCCTGAATGTGAGCAGTCCTTTCTCCATATCAACCAGAGTGCGACTTGTGGCTACGAAAGGCCTCCCCAAAATGATAGGAACTGCAAAATGAACTTCACAGTCAAGAATAACAAAATCTGTAAGAAATATAAATTTGTCTACCTTTACCAGCATATCATAAAGTACCCCTACAAGTTTCTTGATTATTCTGTCTGCCATTAGTAACCGTATCTTTGTAGGAATAGGAGTACTTAATCCATGCTTTTTGAAGATGGTGAGTGGCATCAAATTTATGCTAGTACTCAGATCATATAGTGCTTTGGCAAATGCTAATTTCCCGACTGTGCATGGTATAGTGAAAGCGCCTTGGTCTTTACGTTTTTGGACCAAACTTGGTAGTGATGGCACTACAATGTTGAAACTTTTGGAAAAGGTCTTGACTCACCATTTGCTTCTTGGTGACTAGATCTTTCTTTCACCTTGCATTACCCAACATCTTTTTTAATGCTTCGATCAAAGGAATGTTCACCGATAACTTCTTGATCATTGCTAGAAAATGCTCAAAGTTACTATCCTCTTCTTTCTTTTTAAGTCTTAGAGGAAAGGTGGTGGAGGTCTTGGAAAGGTCTTGAACCTCTTAGGATGCCTATTTGCATCATTCGTTTTAGCTTTTTCATCATCACTCTTCTTGCGGCTTTCACCCACAGCTACCGACCTTGGGAGATCTATGGTACATCTGCAACTTGTAGTCATGACCGCCATACAATGCCCATCATTCTTTGGATTTTGAATCGTATTACTTGGTAAAGTTCCCTTTTAGTGTTAGTTCAATTGAGAAGAAACTTGGTCAAATTGTTGCTCTAATTGTTTAATGGTCAGCCAATGAGACTCTATCTTTTGGTTTATGCTTGAAATATCCAATTTCATTATTTTCAAGGTCTCATCTTGTGATCAGCCCTCTTCAACAACTTGTCAAACATCTCTTTAATCTTAGAAGTACATAACCCGGCATCACGGTTGTCGGGCGGCACATAAGGACCATTTCTATAACCATCTCTTCTACCTCATTTGGCCTCCGACACTCTTTCTCTTTCATAATAACCACCTCGGTTATCCTATATACCCTAAGGAAATCGAAAATTTGAAAAAAAATCCAAGAGTCCAAAGATAAATAAATAAATAATCATTCTTTAAACTTTAGATAATACATTTATTTATAATTTGAATTATTTATTTATTTATCTTTGGATTCTTGGGTTTTTTTTTCAAATTTTCTATTTTTATATGGTATATATCACGCATGGATTTTGAGATACATGAAAATTTTAATTCCAAGTACTTCCAAGTCACATTTTTGGGCATTTTTTATTTTTGGGGTCGTTTCATCTATGCACGCACTAAGTTGAGGTTTTAGTTTGATTATTTGAGTCAAGTAACTTGGGAATTGTCGAGCATGAAAAACATGTTGCATTTAATCACATACACTACTCTTTATTCTTGCTTCCATTATATGATTAGTCTAATTGAGTGAGCTTGAATGACCAATTGAGTCTAAGTTGAGTCTGAGTGTCTCTATTGGTTGACTATGCTGATGTGAAACTGAGACGAGTTGAGATGAGATAACCTAATAAGGTTGAGATTTGATGTGATTGACTGATCTTTGAGGTTTGAGTTGATTGATGAGTTGAGCATGTTTTAGTCTTGGGAGGAGTATCAAGCACCAAGCTGGGAGCGAGTAAATATCAACTCTAACCTAAAGAACTATGTTGCTAGAGATAGTCGTACAACACATTCTGCCGACTCATGTCCCAAAAGTTAGACATTTACTATGGATCCATGAGAGAGTTGATCGTCCTTTACAGTGGCAAGTTTAGGACGGGTGTGGCAATGACGTCGCCCTCGTTGTGCATTACCAAACTAAAGGTGATGGGATTGGATGTCAGTTAAGAGAAACGCCTAAGAAACATTGATTAAGCATGACATTTTAAACTAAGTTTATTTCTACTGAGCCTATTTAAAACATGATTCACTTTAAAACTTGCATGTACCGAGTTGAGCATGCGTTGTTGATTCGAGGCAAGTGAGTTGAGCTTTACTTTCTTGAGTTATTTTTACATACCAGTATATTCCATGTACTGACGTCAATTTGGACCTGCATCATGAAATGATGCAGATACAGGTGATAGAGGACTTCAGCCCACGCATAGTTGAGGTCTAGATCAGTGTATTCTCAGAGCTGATGAGCACTCCTTGCTTCCCCGAGGAGCCCTTTTATCTTTTACTTCTATTGCATAGTTAATTTCTTTGATTTGGGGTGTTATAGCCTGTCATAGTATCATCTAGATTGTGCAGTAGAGGCTTCATAGACATTGAGTAAAGGACTTGTTGAGTATTTTGTATTTCCAAATTTATTCATTGGAAACTATGAGTTAGTAGAGTTATATTTAGCTTGATGATGTTTTATTCTATTTGAGTAATATATTTAGCTTGATGATGTTTTATTCTATTTGAGTAATTTCTTTCGCTGTCGAGTTGATGTGACAATGAGGCCAGACGGTTCTCTTAGAGAATCAACAATGGTTCTTCAAGTGCCGGCTATGCTAAGAGTACCCTCCTGGGGTATGACAATTTTTAATTGAAGTGTAACGATATATATGTATAACAAATTATTGATGACTTGTTCATCGAGGTTGAGTTTGACAAATTGATTTATCAATCAGTAAGTTACTCCAACTTGGACAAACAATATCATTAGAATTTGATGCATATGGTGTATCTATGGAAATAGGAACTAATCCATTATCATTAAAATGACTCCCACTCAAATCCATTTGATCTTCAGCAGCCTAAATAGTTTGGTCCGTAGTTTCATAAAGAGATAAGTCATGACCTATCTCTCACTTCTTGGGAAAATCATTCTCTATGAATATGACATCACGCGACTCAATTTCAGTTACAGTGCCACTATTTTATTCACCTATGAACACATAACCCTTAGATTGTTCAAAATATCTTATAAGATACATTTTCTTCCCCTTGGACCTAATTTTTCATATTTGGAAGAAGGATTATGAATAAAAGTAGCATAGTCCAAGGCTTTAAAATGCTTAAGTCGGGCTTACATTTAGTCCATAACTCATATGGCGTAGTCGTAACTGATTTTGAAGGGACACGATTACATACGAATGCAGCAGTAAGCAAAGCATCATCACAATAGGTGATTGGAAAGTTTGCTTATGTCATTGGCCTAACCATTTCTAACAAGATTCTATTTCATTGTTCCGCAACACTATTTTGTTGTGGAGTATGAGCAGTAGTTAATTGTCTTTGAATTCCTTTTTTATCACATAGTTGTTTGAACTCATCCGACAAATACTCTCTTCCTTGATCAATTCTTAGAGCTTTTATTTTCTATCCAATTGATTCTCAACTAAGTTCATAAACTTAATGAAAGCAACTCAAAGCTTTAGATTTATGAGAAATCAAGTATACATAACGAAATCGAATAAAATCATCTATAAAAATTATGAAATTAATAGCACCATGTCTTGTCCTTATATTCATTGGACCACAAATGCCAAAATAAATCAATTGTAATGGAGTATCAGCTCTTGTGCCTTTCCCAAATGGTTTTCTTGTAGTTTTTCCGGCTAGGCAAGATTCACAAGTAGACAATTCTACTTTATCTATTGTTCCAAGCAAAACTTCTTTGGCTAAGCGGTTCATTCTTTGCTGACTAATATGCCGAGCCTCATGTGCCATGTATTTATATCGTTCTCATAATTAGAAGACGTAAATAAGGAAAAACTAATATTATCATTATTGGGACTTTGACAAACATCCAGTTACAAAAAACTGATCATAAAAATAACCAGTTCCATATTTTATCTTACCCAAATACATATCCATACCATGTTCATGAAAGAAAAAATTAAAATCCATTTTAATCAATATTCAGACAGAGACTAGATCACGATGAATCGTTCGGAAAAATAATACATCATGTAGCAGAGTTCGGACACCTCGCATTTCAAGTTTGCAGGTACCAATTTATTTGACTTCCTCTTTGGAGTTATTTCCTATATATACCCATTTATATCCTCGCGAGTTTCGTCGATAATCTATATACGAATCTCTTTTTGTCGCTATATGTTCAGTGGCTTCTGAATCTATAATCCACATAAGAATTGATTCAGTAAAAAAGGGAAAATAAGAAATATTTACACCATTATGTAAATTGTTAATAAGGTCATTTACCTTAGGCTCAGGACAATCATAAGCAAAGTGTCCCTTGTTCTTACAGTTATAGCACTTAAGCTTAGCCATAGAAACATTTTCCTCTGGAACAAGAACATTTTTCTCTCCTTGTTGATTAATCTTTGGCTTCTTTGTGACTTTCACATGTTGGAGGGTGTAACCATTTTAGGAAAGTGTCAAAGACACATTTAGTGATTTAAGAGTTTCTCACTCTTCCAGGACATACTTGGTTTTACATATCACTTTTAAGCTTATCACTTTTGTTAAGCTTGGAGATAATGTTCTTTGCAACCGTTGACATGCTGATTTAAACAAGAATAAAATCAAATAAGACAACCATGCACGTTGTTTTAGCCTAAATTCATAAACATAATAATTCTTAAAATAATTAACTATATCAATATTCATTTCACATTAGGTTCAGATTTGAAAATTCGCTAAGTTCTCAATCATCATTTGTATTCTAATATGTCATAAATCTATCACAGTCAATCATCTAAGAATAACTGATCTTAAATCACATAAATTCAAGATTAAATATTCATAAATTCGACAACATATATAGAAACACTAATTAAAAACTAACATATAAATTCACATAAATCATGTCATATGTAGACAATCATTATACAAATACAATACACATGATCACTGTAATATCTCTTTGTGAATAGGAATAGATAAAATAAAATCTATATGCAAGTCCGAAGGCAATTTATATTTTACAGGTAGCCAATGAGAATGACTTACAGTCTTCTTAACTTTGAAATCAACATATCTATCCATAAAATGTTGGAGCAATGACTTGTAAGATCTCAATCTTTTGAGATGCAACTTATCCTAAGATTTGTCAAGTAATTTCTTTTGAAAATCCTCAAACAAAGCAAATCATAATGCCATTTATTTCTTCTAAAAAATACATCTATATACCCTGCGAAAATTTGAAAAAAAATCCAAGAGTCCAAAGATAAATAAATAAATAATCATTCTTTAAACTTTAGATAATACATTTATTTATAATTTGGATTATTTATTTATTTATATTTGGACTCTTGAGTTTTTTTTCTTCAAATTTTTGATTTTCGTAGGGTATATAGATGTATTATAAAATACATCTATATACCCTACGAAAATCGAAAATTTGAACAAAAACCCAAGAGTCCAAAGGTAAATAAATAAATAATCATTTTTTAAACTTTAGATAATACATTTATTTATAATTTGGATTATTTATTTATTTATCTTTGGACTTTTGGGTTTTTTTTTTCAAATTTTCGATTTCCACAGGGTATATAGATGTATTTTTTTCCCAAATTTGTGGAATGATGAATCCCTCTTTCAAAAACCCTATCATTAACTATTTATACTTTTTACAAAAAAATCCTAAAAGTAAAATTTAAAAAATACAACTGGTAGCAGTTATATCTTGCAGATAGGACTCATAGGGTGACCTATGAGTCATAATCGGGCTTTCGTAGCCAGTACAAGGCATTTTAGACTTAACGCTACGATTCATTGCTTTGAGTCATGGTGTGCTCTATGACTCGTAGTCCTGAGTTGCAGTTCTTGGTCCAAACTTCTGGCACACTGTTTCTTGCTATGAGCCCCTTCTTATGAGTCGTACTGAGACTTATGAATCGTTGGTTAGCCTCATATGGCTGACCTTCACTTTGCAAGTTCCTAATTTTAGACACTATTTCTTGCTAACGAGGGCACACTACAACTCGTAGCCTAACGACTCATAGGGTGGCTCGTATGTCCTGAACTTCATCAAAATCTGTAATTTTCTCCCAAAACTATGCCAACCTATACTTTTTGCAAGAACAACACAAAAACACATAAAAACCACACAAAATCGCATTAAGAACTTGCAAAATCCCTTGTTTTAGGTATCAAATGTATTGTCTTTTGACAGCATATCAATACCATGGTCAGATATGATGGACAAAGGAACCCTATGCAATTTCATCTGTTCTTGAATATAGACCTTAGCCTAGTTCTCGACACTAAATGAAGTCTTCATTGGCAAGAAATGGTCTGATTTCGTCATTCTATCCACCACCAACCAAATTGAGTCATATTGTCTTTGGGTTCTAGGCAAACCTGTGATGAAGTCCATGTTCACATTCTCTCACTTCCAAGTTGGAATTGCAATATCTTGGGCTAGACCACTTGGCCTTCGATGTTTAACTACCACTTTTTGGAAATTTGGACATTCTGCCACACACCTTGCTATGTCTTCTTTTTATGTCATTCCACCAATACACATCTCTCAAATATCTATATATTTTGGTGGATCCTAGATGAATAGAACACCAAGAATTATGGGTTTCATCTAGCACTTTCTCCCTTAGGCCATCGACACTTGGAACACATAGCACCCTTGGCAACGAAGTACTCCATCTCCCTTTAAGAGAAAACCTCAATCTTCTTATCAATCACCAATTTCATCAATTCTATTATGAAATGACTTGTTAACCTAAGCTTTTATTTCGTCTTTAGTTAGATTCTTGGTGATACAGTCTGACACTTATATTCTAGCTTAGTATAACTTTTTATTGTTGCATGTATTTGTCAGTCGAGGGTCAACTTTAATTGCAAGATTAACTTATTGCTGTTGTTTTCAAGTTGTTAAAATGTCTTTTGATTTGATTACATTGAGATTTTACCATGGGGCTGTTTTGAAGAATTTAAAAAAAGGAAACAAGGAGAAAAAAGTTACTGAGTTCTTAGATATTGATATAGATAGGTTGTCTTAATTTGAATTGAGGGATTGTATGAAAGAATTAGGGTATGAACCTGGTCAATATCTTTTGTATGTTAAACTACCTAATAGTACTGTTATGTTAGACATTAAATCAGACTTTGATACTAATTTAGTTTCTAAATGTTTGAGTAATTGGGATATTTTGGAGGCATTTGTGTGTCACATGGTTGCAAATCCTATTTGGTTTCACCTTTATTGGAATATGGTGAAAGGAAACGTGGAGTAATTGAAGGTGAGGGATCATCTCAAAAATAGTAGGCCTATTCCTTCTTGTAATGCTAAATTAGAACCAACCCATGAGTCCCAAGAAAATGTTTCAAATCCAAATCATAACACTCCTGCTTCAAATAGTTCTTCTCTTTTACACTCTTTTAGTTCTCCAAATATTCATTCTCCTGCTGATCCAACTCTTACCCATGACTATCTTTCTCTAATCCAGCTCCCGAACCTATACATCCTTCTATTGATCCAACTTCTACTTCTGACCATTCTTTTACTAATCCAACTCCTGAACCTGTATATTTTTCTACTAATCTAGACGATGAACCTATTCATCTTTCTAGTGATCTAACTACAAAACCAAATAATCCTTCTTCTAAATTTGTCAATCCTTTCTCTAAACAAAACTCAGATATAGAATCATTTAATGGAGGATTACTTGATGGGAGTGATGTAGATGAAGAGTTAAGAACTTCTAGAGAGGAGAGGAGGAAAAGAAAGAGAAGGAGAAGGGGAGAAAGAGCTGCATTTCCTGATCATGTGAAGTTAGGAACACAAGAAAAAAAGCGCCAAATATTAGGTATGATGAATTTGCAGGTGGACATAAAACAATGTAGAAGGCTGGCTAGGTGGTGATGAGCATTACTATCCCTTAGATAAAACTTCCAATTTTGAAATAGATTCATATGATTAGAATGATGTTGAAGGAGAGGTTCAGCAGAGAGTTAAAGCAAGAAGGAGAAAAAAGTTGCAAAGAGTTGCATTTGATGCAACTTCTCAGAAAATAGTGTGGGGATTGGGTCTTGTATTTGAAAGTGTTCAGGAATTTAGAACTAATGTTACCAAGTATGATGTTAATGAAAATGTTGTTATTGAAATGTACACTAATGAAGCAAGAAGGGTAAGGGTTAGGTGTCAAGTTGGTTTTCTTTGGCTGCTATTTGTAGCTTTAATTCCAGGACAAATAATTTTGTTGTGAAAACATACAATCCAGTTCATAAATGTGACCTTACTAATAGGAAAAAGCTTTTAATAGCAAGTCCTTATTCAATCACTATAATGAGAGGATAAAGGAAAAACCCAACATTAATTTTTTTGAGTTTCAAGAAATCATTAAGAAAGAAGTGGATTTATATGTTGGAAGAACAGTGTGTAGGAGAGTAAGAAATAAAGTATTGTAGGAGTTAATGGGTTACTATAATCCTGCGTTTGGGAGGATCTTAGACTATAGAGATGAATTGTTAAGAACTCATCCAGATGATACATGTGTAGTCAAGCTTCTTGAGAAAACATTTGAAAATGATAATATATATATATATATATATATATATATATATATTTCAAAACTTCTACATATTTTTTGATGTAATGAAGAAGTCTTACTTGGTTGCTTGTGGGAAGTGCATTGGTTTGGATGGATGTTTAACTGGTTACTGTTTGTAGAGATGGTAACAATCAAATACTGTCACTAGCTTGGCAATGGTTGAGATTGAAAATTAATACACTTGGAATTGTTTTGTCAAACTTGTAAAGGAAGATCTTTAGTTGGGAGATGAAACAGACATGATAGTCATAATTGATATGAAAAAGGTTAGTTTTATTATTGGTTTATAACTATTAGTTTGTTGCTAATATTTCCAAATAGATGCCCCACTGTTTTACTGTTCACACCTTCTATATATTTATGTTAGTTTGCTTATTGGTTTATAACGGTTAGTTTGATTTATGACTATTAAATAGATTTTTGGTTTGTGACTATTTAGTTTGATTCTTTATAGGGTCTTGAAAATGTCATAAGTACTCATTTGTCAAATGCTAAGCATATGATGTGTGCTAGACACATCCTTGCTAATTGCTTCAAGAGTTGGAGAGGCATTGAGAGAAAAAATTATTTTTCGAGATGTGCAACGTCTACTTTTGAGGCTGAGTTAAAGGATAACCTTAGTTATATGAAAAGATTAGGAAATAAGATAGTTGATGATTTGTTGTATTATAACCCAGAAAGATGGAGTAAGTGTACTTTAATTTCACTACAAAATGTGACATTATTGACAATAACATGGCTGAATATTTCAATTCATGGATATTGGTTGCAAGGCACAAGACTATAATTGCTATGCTTGAAGAAATTAGGGAGAAAATGACAAAAAGAATAGGAAAGATGAGAGATTTTTGCAATAGTTGGATCAATGACATTTCTCCAATGGCAATGAAAGTTCTGCAAGATAACACTAACAAGTCAATAAAATGTAGCATTTAATGGAATTCAAATATAGGGTATGAGGTACTTCATGGAACATACAGACATGTTATGGATATAGGTAGACAAACTTGTAGTTACAGAACATGGATGTTGAAAGGCATACCATGTCCTCATGCAATAGCTACTCATCACGAAAAATTGGACTCAATTAACTATATTTCTCATTGGTATAATAAAGAAACTTACATGAAGACATACAACTACTACATTTAGCGAATTCTGAATATTAAAATATGGCAACAATCACAAAACATCTTTGTTATACCACCTTATGTTAGGAAGATGCCACGAAGACCTAGCAAGGTTAGGAGGAAAGAGCAAGGTGAAACTAAAAAAAACTGAAAAGATATCCAAAAGAGGGATTGAGATGTCATGTATCACTTGTCATAATAAGGGTCATAATAAAAGAAAGTGTCCTCTTGGTGCTCCTGCTAGTGCAAGTTCAACACCTTCTGGTTCATGTTTAACACCTATTGCTCCTAGGGTTGCTGGTCAAAGATCATCACATACTGTTGGCCCAAGATCTTCACCACTTGTTACTACTGGCCAAAGATCATCACCTCCTGTTGTTGCTAGCCCAAGATCATCACCTGCTACTGTTGGCCCAAAATTATCACTACTTGCTACTGCTAGCCAAAGATCATCACCATCTGCTGCTGTTGGCCCAAGATCATCACCTGCTACTATTGGCCCAAGATCATCACTTATTGCTAGCTCAAGATCATCACTTGTTGTTGCTGGCCAAAGATCATCACCACCTCTTATTGCTGCCCCAAGATCATCATCCGCTTTTACTGGTAGTGGCCCAATATCATCACTTGCTGCTCCAACTGGAAGAGGAAGAGATAGGCCAAAAGGTTCAAGAGAAAAGGTAATATATTTTTATCTAATGGATAAGTTCTATATCAGTTATCCTACCTAATATTTTAAATATTTTGTTGCTTTTAGGGTTGTGCTGCTAGTAGAAGAAAAATAGTTGGAATGGGGTTGTTATACACACAAAATGGTGCAACAATTATTAATGTAGATATTTCTATTCTTAAAAATTTATTAGTGCCTGATGCAGGAAGAGTTTCTACTGGACTAGTCTACGGGCTGGTGAGACTATTCCACTACAGATTGATGGACTTACTAATTTGCTGACTGATTCAAGGAGTTAAGACTGAGGCTTTCATCGAAACAAAGAGAGAGGAGCGGAAAGTCACTTGACTGTAAGGAAGGGGGTATGTACTTGTTTCAGAAGTGGAGTTTACTGCTATCGTAGATAAGAGTAACAGAATTGATAGAGTGAAATCCAATTCCCTAGCTAGGTTTGAAAGGAAAGAGGAACTGCAGCTTGCCTTTCTCCGCCCACAACCCAATAAGTTGGTAAAGCCAACACAAGATTAGGGCTGTCCCCTTCATTCTATGCCGACCCCGGCCCGGGCTGGCTTCTTGGGAAGCCCGTTCCCACCGCGTTCACGGCCCAGTTCCCATAAAAATGGGAAAGGTGCTACCTTTGAGTGTGGTTTAAACTATTGATTTACATAATTTGAAATAAAAATTTTGGTTTACGACGAAACCTAGAAATCGATCAAGGCCTACCCGCAGAGGGCCACCCCTTTCTATGACTAGGCTATTGGAACACAAGATTCCCCTTTTCTATGGAAAAGGCCCGTATCAATTGGCAAGAGCTCGCCCACAAAATTCACGAGGGCTCTCAAGAGAAGGAGTTTCTTCTTGGAAATATTTACAAGGGGAAAGCCTCGAAAGGCATACGAGTGTGCCTAACCAACCTGGAATGTCTAGTGAAAGATTTACAAATGTTAAGTCTTCAGCATTTGTCACTGGAGATCTTGGACATAGACCAACAAGTGGTTTGAAATGGAAGGGAAAACAAGCTATGACCTCAAGTCAACGTCAAGAAATAAAGGGAAGAAAGCAAATTGAGACTAGGTCCAAGGCTGCATATTTGAGTCAAGAGAGCTCCAATGTTTATTCCGGCAATATCTAATGTTATTTTGATAGTTTTTCCGCAATTCAATGTAAACACTTATTTTGTTGGTACTACAACTATTTAAGACAATGAATTGACAGTTGTGACTGCATTTTAACATCTTTGACAATGAATTGATACCTGCAGTTTAGTTCTGATTGTTTTTATTATGGCACTGAATTGACACTTGTTTTGACAATGAATTGGCAACTGTGACTGTATTTTAACAGCTTTGACGATGAATTGATGGCTGCATTTTAGTTCTGGTTGTTTTATTATGGCACTGAATTTGCACTTATTTTAATAATGAATTGGCAGTTATGACTGCATTTTAATTTGTAGCTGTGAATTGACACTTGTTTTGATAATTAATGATTATGTACTTATAGAGGATTGTAAATTGTGACTACGCAACTTAAATTTTTTTTATAAAATCAAATGCTCTTCAACATAAATAAGACAAATCTAGATAAAGTCGTTGAGATAAAAGACTTGCAACCAATAACTTTTTATTACACAAATAAAAAGGATGTTCTTTATAAAACTAATGACTTTATTGCAACAAAATCTTAATTTGCAACCCCTTACAACGTTGTCAATACAAGAAAAAAAGCATAAATTCCTCCTTCGATCTCCTTTCAAAAGGCGTAAATACAACATACAACAGCAGGTGTTAATCATAGCAACTTCCTTGGATCTCCTTCGGGGACCATATGTTTTGAAATACAAAACTTATACCTAAAACACAAATACACAATAGAGAAATCCAAAGTTGTTTCTCTCTTTTCTTAGACTTGGCCAACTTATTTTTTCATTTCTTCTCAATTACTTTCATCTTCTTCAAATTATCATCAAAATTGTTCAGCTTTCACTCTATCTTGTTCATATCTATTTTATTTTTCACAGAGTTGGTTGATCTAGTAGAGTTATTGTCAATCTTTTCAAAAGCTTCAACTTTTCCAAAAGCTTCAACTCTTTGCTCAAGCTCACCAATCCTTCCCAACAACTTAGGAATCACAAATTTTGATTTT
This sequence comes from Solanum medicagineum, assembly GCA_026153255.1. NCBI lineage: Eukaryota > Viridiplantae > Streptophyta > Magnoliopsida > Solanales > Solanaceae > Solanum > Solanum medicagineum. Next base: position 4,057,002 of record JAPFFP010000099.1, read on the forward strand.
GGATTAATACAGTCATCTTTCCACTCTAAAGTGAATTTAATATATGATTCTTAAAGATGAGCATATGACTCTTAAAGATCAACTTTTGAAAAAAAAAAATAACTTACCCCATAGTAAGGGCAACTCCAATATTTTCTACCAGGATTTCTTGGGGGTCCAAGAGGTCAACAAAGGCAAACTAAATCCATGCTTGCATCACACCTCTTCTAATTTATGGCCTTTCTCTTGCATGCACAGTCTGGTCAAGCTTATTCGAGCCATTATAGCAGCTTAAATTTAAAGAAGAAATTTCAATCCTCACAATCTAGAACAAATTGAAATTTTTATGGATAAGAGAGAAAGAAATCAAAATGAAAAAGAGATGACTATGAAAATGAGAAAAAGAAATAAGAAATTACCTTTTATACTCCATCAATTTGGGGCTTAGATCTCCAGATTTTCATTGAACAATTAAGGTTCTTAAGGCTTTTTGGTTAAAAAATTGGGTCCGATGGTGGGTTCTATTTATTAGACTTATACAGGATACTTTCAATTAAAAAAAATAAAAAATAGGTTATATTAGAGGCAAGACGTGCTACCAGAGATTGAGTGAAATGCGCTTGAGATTTGGTGTAGAAAGAGTCAAAAATTTTACTTTGGCGTAGTATAGGTATTTAATAGGTCGTTTCTATAGTTAATGTAACCGACTTTTAGAACAACTTCAAGGGGACTTATACCTTCTCCCGTAATTGAAATCCAATTGTATCCAGAAGTAACATTGCTAAAACATATGGAACTGATTCAAGGACTATTTTTTTGTATTGGCAATTGTACCTTTGGACGTCCAAAGAAGTTTTAGTTATTACATGGTTAAATTAAATACTAGTTATCATAGTCCCCTGTGCATGTGCTCAATATTTATTCGTAAATTTAGTTTTTAAGTGGTATTGATTAAATAATATTAAACTATTTCATTAAGTATAAAACAAATACCTGATAAATATTATTAACATTGATAAATTTTCAATGGTATTGATTAAATGATTTTAAATTTCTCTAAGATAAATTATAATATAGAAAAAAGTGCACAAAATAGACCTAATTTGAAATTATTTACGCTTAATAGACTCAATTTAAACTATTTACCCTTAATGGACCCATTACCCAAACTATTTATCTTTTTACCCACTTACCCCTTTTTATTTCGCGTGTTGACGTCAGCATACATACTATGAAATATAATCTGGAAGTATATATATACCATAGCGATATCATATATAATGAGTTTAATCCTTTGTAATACTCTAGTCGTATATTGATACCCAATTGGTATATAGGATTTTCTTTTAAGAAACAACTAAAAAAATTATTAAACTTTAAATTAGCAGAAACTATATTCGTTATATACTTTGTCGATATATTTATACCATATCAGTATCATATAAAATTGAGTTTAATCCCCTATTGGTATATGTATACCCTATTGGTATATCATACAAACAGGTGTTGACGTCAACATGCGAATTTTAATATTAAGGGAACAAAATTTTAATAGTATGGGGGTACAAAATGTAAAAAGATATATGAATGTAAATAATTTGATTTACGGGAATACACACTTAGTTTTCCCTATAATATATAGTTGTGAAGTAAATCATCCCCTTTTTTTCACGAAAATCTAATGTAGAGGTCCATAATTAAAATATTTTTCATCATCGATCCTCATTTTTCGCACAAATCTAATATGAAGAGATTCATAATTAAAGTATTTTTCTCATCGATTGTTGATTTTTACTCAACATAGTTATAAAATATACACAAATATTATCGATATTGAAATAATAAACTACAACTAGCGATATGAATTTAATACTAAAGCTCATAGCTAAAAGATGTCTATAATTTTGTAAAAATTGTACACTAATTAAATTAAAATGTAATAAAAAAATAATTTCTTTAAGAAGTAGACAGGTCCATTAAAACGTGCCACCTTCAGCTTAAAACTCTCTTGCAAATTAAAATCAATCAAACAAATTAAAATCAACTAGTATAAGCTAACTAATGGCAGTAAGAATCTAACTTACCAAGAATCAAAAATATATAACGAAAGATCCTCCCTGTCATCTACAGTAGTGGTTGCACTGACTGAACAATAGCTGAATTCAAGTGGATGAGATCTACCTTGCAATATACAACATGATTCAATTGTACCTCCCTGTAAGATCCAATTTTGTCTCCACAAACACCACAACTAGCTTTATTTTTCATTCTTCTTAAATCATTTATTAGCTCTTTATTACCATAATTTTGACCTACGTCACCACAAACACTACGTCTGCTTGCATTTCAAACAAGAAAAGTCTTACTTTGCTATTTCAACAGGACGTATATGCTACTTCATCAACTCATCGTAAATCAAATATCTCCAGTCTTAGACATGAATTAATAAAGACATTGGAGCAATCCCCATAGAGGGGACTCCCATCAACTGGTTCTCTATGAAGATGAAATCCTTTCTCTGGGCAGTCCTTGAGGATTTTCTTTCCACCGCCAGATAGTCGGAATACTCCGTATGCCCTAACACATTCCAATTCCAAATAAAGATAAAACAGGTTATGGCTATCTCTGTGTTTCAAAACTACTGTTAACTCTTGGACTAAATGAGCAAAGAACAAAGAAAAGACCGTGATGTATCGGTAGGAGCCATGACAATTCCAATAGCCTCAGGTACCATCACCTAAAAAATAAATATCAGAAATGAGGAAATATTGCTCAAAATGTGGAGGTAAATTATCACTAGGACAATAACTTCACATAGGTTTAGTGAACTCT
>JAPFFP010000099.1:4069155-4079381 GCA_026153255.1 Solanum medicagineum
TTTTCACTATTGAAAATCCAACTTTTGTCAAATACATAAGTATTAGCTCATAGGAAAGCCAACCAACAAGAGAAAAATCACTTAATTAACAAGAAAAGTGCACAAGACTCCTTAGCACACAATCTATCCAGACATTCCAGCACAATCATACTAACATATACTTCTTATTTTTCAAAGTAAAACCATACTAAAAACATATGTAAGCTTACTTACCACTACCTTCAAGTTATAGAGCTTCTATAAGAACCCTAGAAGTTCTTTCTTTGCTGCTTTGCAAGTCAAGATACGTTGAGAGAACTTTGAAAATAAAACTGTTTTTTTCGTAAGTTCAAGTGAACAATGACTTTGTGGGAGCTGCTTTGGCCCCCCTTTATAGTACCACTTTGGCCAACCTTCTCTTGGTCTTTTGACCATCTTATACCACACATTAATAAGCTACTTATCCAGCAGATTGTCGATTAAACTTGGGCCAAAATAGGTCTCCAACTTGATGGACTTAGGCTGCCAAATTTTGCCAACTTTTCTTACTTGGTTTTGAGCCCAATTTGCAAGGTGTGTTGTGATGTCTTTAGGCCCTTTTTATTACACTTCTTGGGCTAAAAATGTAGCCCATTTATGATGCTAAAACATGGGCCAAATGTACACCCTTAAACAGACTTTATTCGTAATCGGACTTAGACAAATTCGAGGTCGAGTCTCGTCTCCGTTTAACTAATAACTTAAGCTAAGCAAGCAGGTGACTCACATACTTGCTTACCAAGTCCTACAAGCACCTCAATTATTTTACTTCATTTAAGGCCGTAATCTCCTTAATTTGACACAAAACGTGTATTCACTCGACCCTCTTAAGCGTTAAACGCACATATAGCTCATTAACACGAGATTCAAGCACTTTTAAAATTTAGCGTCAATTGGTCCAAATCATGTCATGTTCTATTTGTATTGTGCCAATATTGCAAGGTGTGGGATGTTACATTCTGCAAGAAAACACTGTTAAGTCAATAATATGCAGCATAGAATGGAATTCAGATACAGGGTATGAGGTACTTCAGGGATCATATAGACATGTAGTGGATGTTCAAAGACAAACTTGTACTTGCAGAGCGTGGATGTTGAAAGGCATACCATGTCCTCATGCAATAGTTGCCCTTCATCACAGGAAATTGAACCCAACTAACTACACTTCCCACTGGTATAACAAAGAAACTTACATGGAGACATATATCCACTTCATTCAACCAGTTTTGAACATGAAAATGTGGTCAGAATCACAAAACATCTTTGTTATACCACCTCATGTTAGGAAGCTGCCAGGAAGACCTAAAAAGATTAGGAGGAAAGAGCAAGGTGAAACTAAAAAAATTGGTAAGCTATCTAAATGAGGGATTGAGATGTCATGCAACAATTGTCATAACAAAGGTCACAACAAAAGAAAGTGTCTTGTTGCTGCTCCTGCTAGTGCAAGTTCATCACATGCTGCTGCTGCTGGCCCAAGCACTTCACTTGCTACTGCTGATGGCCCAAGACTATCAACTGCTGCTGGCAGTGGCCCAAGAGCAGCACCTGCTACAGAGATGGCCCAATACCAAGGTCCAAGGATGCTGCCACTGGCCCAAGAGTTTCACACACTATTGCTGATGGCCCAAGACCATCAACTGTTGTTGGCAATGGCCCAAGAGTAGCACCTACTGCAGCAGATGGCCCAATACGAAGGTACAGGGATGCTGCTATTGGACCAAGAGCTTCACCTGCTGTTGTTGATTGCCTAAGACCATCAACTGCTACTGGCACTGTCCCAAGAGCAGCACCTGCTGCTCCAACTGGAAGAGGAAGGGGTAGGGCAAAAGGTTCAACACAAAAGGTAATATAGTTGTACTTTATGTGTAACTTATATATCAGTTGTCTTACCTAATATTTGGAATATTTTGTTGCTTTTTAGGGTTGTGCTACTAGTACAAGAAGAATTATTAGAATGGATCTATTACACACACAAAGTGGTGCAATAATTATTAGTGTAAGTATTTCTATTCTTAATTATAATTTACTATATTTAATTGATAGAAGCTAATATAGTTATTTTCATTTAATCAGTCTGGAATGTCTAGTGAAAGATTTAAAAATATCAAGTTTTCAGCTTTTGTCACTAGAGATCTTGGACATAAACCAACAAGTGGTGTGAAATGGAAAGGTAAACAAGTAATGACCTCAAGTCAACTTCAAGAAATGAGAGCAAGAAAGCAAATTGAGATAAGGTCCAAGGTTGCACATTTGAGTCAAGAGAGCTCTAATGCTCAATCTGACAACATCTAATGTTTTATGATATTTTTTTGGCAATATAGTGTAAACACTTGTTTTGTTGGTAGCTATAACTATTTAAGACAATAAATTGACAGGTGTGACTGCATTTTAATAGCTTTGACAGTGAATCGGAAGATGTAAATATTTAAGACAATGAATTGGCAGTTGTGACTGCATTTTAACAGCTTAGACAGTGAATTGAAAGCTGAATTTTAGTGCTACTTATTTTTCTATGATCCATGTTTGACAATTACTTTGGAAGCTGACTGTGTTTTAATTTGTAGCTGTGCATTGGCACTTATTTTGTATTATAACAGATTGTATTTATGGCACTCAATTGGCAGTTCAATGATTTTGTATTTATAGGTGATTGTAAATAGTGACTGATCAATATACATTTTCAAGTAAAAATCTGGTGCATTTTAACAGGTTTTTGCAACCAATAACTTTTTATTACATAAACAAAAAGGTTCATTATTACAAAACATTGTCAATACAATATTCATTTCCAATCCCTTACAACATTGTCAATACAAGAACAAGACATAAATTTCCACCTAGTTCTCCTTTCAAAATGCAGAAATACAGCATACAAAAGCAGGTGTTGATCATGTCAACTTCCTTCAATATCCTTTCAGGGACCATATGCTTTGAAATACAAAACTTATACCTAAAATACAAATACATAAGACAACAATCCAAAGTTATTTCTCCCTTTTCTTGGACTTGGCCAACTTAATTTTCCATTTCTTCTCAATTACTTTCATCCTCTTCAATTCATCATCAAAATTATCCAACTTCGATTCTATCTTGTTCATATCTATTTTGTTTTCAACAGAATTGGTCGACCTAGTACGGTTGTTGTCAACCTTTTCGAAGGCTTCATCTTTTCCAGAAGCTTTAACTCTTTGCTCAACCTCCCTAATCCTTTCCAACAACTTAGGAATAACAAATTTTGACCTTGGATCAATGTACATCCTTTCAAAGCCAAAAATCGCACGATTTAGCACTCTAAAATGAACTTAATATATGATTCTTGAAGACGAATGTATCAGTCTTGAAGATTAACTTTTGAAAAAAAAAATAATAACTTACCCCATACTAAGGACAACTCCAATATCTTCTACTAAAATTTCTTGGGGTCTAGGAGGTCAACAATGGCAGAATAAATTTGTGTTTGCATCGCAACTCTTCTAATTCATGGTCTTCCTCTTGCATGCACAGCCTGATCAAGCTTATTCGAGCTATTATAGCACCTTTAATAAAAACAACGATTAATTCACAATCTGAAAAAAGAAAATTTTTAACGAAAAAAAGACAAAGAAATCAAAATGGAAAAGAGATGATAATGACAAAGAGAGAAGAAATAACAACTTACCTTTGATTCACCTTCTATTTTGGGTCTTGATTCTCCAGATTTTGGTGGAAGATTTTGGTGAAGATTTGGGTTGAAGAATTAGGGTTCTAAGTTATTTTGATTGAGAAAAATGGGTCGGGTGGTGGGTTTTTTCCTTTTAAAAAGGATAATTTCAATTAAAAATAAAAAAATTTGATTATATTGGTGTCACGACGCGCTATTAAATGTGAGATAACACCCCTGGGCCTTGGGGTGGGAAGGGGTAAATGGTATCACTTTTGAGAAGTATAGGTGTGTAATAGGTCACATAGATAGTTAAGGTGTGTAAATAACTTAATGAATAAAATATCATATTGTCAATTGCCATGAGTTAGGGGTGGCAAAATTAAGCCCAACCTACCCAACTCGACCCAACCTGTTAAAGTTTGGACGGGTTAATAACCCGTCCAATTATTAGTTCAACCCATCTCATCCCAACCCATTTCAACCCATTTAAAATTGGGTTGATATGCAACCCGAATTAATTCGAGAGAGATCTTATTAAAATATTTTCAAACACTTTTTTTTTCAATTTGATATGTTTTATATAGCCATAATAAAGAAAAGTATAATTTAATTAAGTACTAAAACATTGAAAAAATAAATAAAATAAGTAAAACTTAGAAAAAGTTGGATCGAATTGGGTCTTGGCCCGTTCTATAACCTGTTACTCTATCCGTTTTGACCCAACCCATTTTGACCTAAGCAAATTTGAGTTGGGTTGGGTCTTGACCCGTTTGATGTATTGACCCATTATAACCTGTTCAAATTGACCCAACCTGCCCAGTTGTCACCCTACCATAAGTCATTATATTGAAAGTTGTTTTGACCCTACTAAAGTGCAAGTAGAATGAACAATTGGTCAAATTTAGTGTGGAACATCCATGAACTGTAGTTAGAATTGGTGATTGATCTCGACTTCACCTCGATGGTTAGGTTAGGCTACTCCGTACCTTTGAGATCAGTCGCTTCCCAAGATTTTACAACACTTTCAAACATGTAAACTCAAGACTTAAAAGTTGGAGTTTATATAAATAGAATTAAGAAAAATAACTTTAGAAGAATGGGAGGATTTTTTTTCATATCTAATAATTCACAAAGGGGATTGCTTTTATTGGTCAAATTGCTGAAGTTGTCACTCAAACAATTTAAATCTGGAATATTGACATGACTTAATTTGTAGTTGTTCTGAAAGTAATTGAGCAAATTTGCAAAAGATTTGCACTAGATCGAGTGCTCTGATTCCATGTTAAACCCAACTATCATGGATCTAATTTGTGGATTTAAAGTTGTAATTAAACTAAGCATAAAGATCTAGCTGGAGAAGAAAAGCAGTTTACAGATAAAAGAGGAGAGAAAATTTTATTTTTGAAAAACTTACATTCTATACAATGAAATGCTAGAGCATTATATACAGCTACAACTCACGTCTCAACTGATTAACAACAATCACTATGTAATGACACAATTCATTAGTAATATTATTCGTTTTAGGTCTAGGCCTACACGGCTTTAAAATGTGTCACTAGTATGTAGGACATGCTTACTTATATACCTAGCATCTCTCCTGTATTTTGTTGATGTGGGACTTCTCATCTTAAGATGGATTGTTACATACACCCCCTCTATGGACTCAAGTCCTTGCTGAGGTTTGTCCTATCGCATAAGATTTTTCTATACTCAACACTGAGGTTTGCTTCGCCTTACTAGGATTTGCCTAAACTCAGCTAAACTCTGGCCCACATCAACAAGGATGACATATGAGTGGTTCTGATATCATCTGTGACGACCCAGTCCGCTAGTGATATTGTCTATTTTGAGCCTAGGTCCGCATGACTTTTAAAACGTGTTACTAGTAGGTAAGATTTGCTTATTTAGATACCCAACATCGCTCTTATATTTTGTCGATGTGGAACTTTTATCTTAAGATATATTGTTACATACACCTCCCCTATGGACTCAACATCCTCACTTAGGTTTACCCCATTGTATGAAATTTATTTAGACTTAGTACTGAGGTTTATCCTGCCTCATCGAGATTCGCCTAAACTAAGTTGAACTCTAGCCCACATTGACAAGTCTGACACAAGAGTGACTCTAATATCATATGTAACAACCCAACCCGCTAGTTTGTCCATTTTGGACCTAGGCCCGTACGACTTTAAAACACATCAATAGTAGGTAAGACTTGTTTACTTATATATCCAGCATTTCTCTTGTATTTTGCCGATGTGTGACTTCTTATCTTAAGAAGGATTGTTACATATACCCCGTTTATGGATTCAGCATCCCCATTAAGGTTTGTCCCACCATGTGGAATTTCACCTAAACTCAGTACTGAGATTTGCCCCGCCTTACCCGTACTCGCTTAAACTCATTTGAACTCCCCCTTATCTGGATTCATTTAAACTCATTTGAATTCTAGCCCACATCAACAAGGCTGACACAAGAGTGACTATAATACCATCTGTAACGATCCAGCCCGCTAGTGATATTGTCCGTTTTGGGCCTAGACCCGTACAACTTTAAAATGTGTCACTAGTAGGTAAGACTTGTTTATATATATACGCAACATCTCTCATGTGTTTTGTCGATGTGAGACTTCTCATTTTAAGATAGGTTGTTATACACTACTAATCATATCTACAATCATTCACCTAACTGACTCAACATAAGTTAGTTACACTTTCTTTAACTAACTGCCACGTCACTAGTTTCAACAAGTGGTGATGGGAAAGTGAGAAAATATTTGAAATTTTGATTTTTTAGAAAATAATATTTTTTGGGAGAATATTAGTATTTCAATCTTTAACTTTTAACTAATATTAATAGTTTATATATTCTTTGTCTAGGTGAATATTTTATCCATATAGCATGTCATGTCCCAAGTTTTTTTAAAAAAAAAAAATAAAAGAAAGAGTGTATTACACACACTGAAGTGTGTTTCTCAAACTAATAAGTGATAGTTTAGGTATGCAGCTCACTTTTTCAATAGTTTAGATATGAAACTCAAAAAAAGGAAATAGTTTAAACGTGATTTCAACACCTATTTCTTAAAAATTCATCCTCTTCTACATTTGAAGGATCACTATACATGCCAAATCATTGATTTAAAAGACGCACTTAATAATTAAAATATGAATGATTAAGATTTAAAATTTAACAATAAATAAACTTGATAATTAAAACTAAAATTTTCATTGAGTGCAAACAAAGGATATTTAAACAATCTTTCAACTATTTTGTAATTGTCTTAATAGGTGTATGGATATGAGATTGATAACTATGATTTCATTCAGGATTCGGACATATGATTTGGGATCATGATTTTAATCTCAAATTCTCCAAAATTCAAGATTTGAGATGTCAAATTGTGATTTCAAAACTTTCTAAATGTAAAATTTGAACCATAAGTTAATATTTTATATATATAAAAAATATCATTTTAAATTTTTCAAAAAATAACTCATTCTCGGTGTAAGAGATTGTTCCCACCATGTGAAAAGATTATATTAAAGAATAAATTAGTTACTATACTATTATTGTTAAGTAATGAATCCTTATAAAATTATGTACATTTGAAAGTTTGTAATCATGAATATTCTTTTTTATAAGAATGAGCACAAATGTGTGATTTGAGAATGAACTTTCAACTTTTAGTGAGAATTCGATTCTCACCTTGTAATTGACTCTCCTATTTCCTCTTTCCTTGTTCCCAAAAAGAATATATGATTTATCAATACAGTTGTTTAAGAATTATGATTTGCACACTTAGAAAGATTATATAAAGAAAAAATGAAACCTAACTAGTTTTCACAACTGGTGAAATTTTTATATTTATGATAGAAGAATATAACTTCAAAAATAAAAATTCAACTTTAAGTTAATTTAAACTAAAATAACTAATTCCAAATCATGTCCAAATGAGAAATTATTCTCACAGAAAACTTGCCATTTATTGCATTGCATTCACTGGACAACGGAAAAGATTCTGTGTTTCGCTTACATTGGTTGAAATCTACCAATCACGTTGTAGTGTCAAGTGTTTTACTTTCTTTTTGGTCGTTATTAAAAAGAGTATTCTTTTTTTCTTATAATTAGTAAATTTTTCAAATTCAACATTCTATATGATAAGCTTAAAATTATAAGAATAATTTTTTTTATGAAAAATGGTCAAAAATGCTCTTGTATTTTTAGAAAGGATCAAAAATGTCCTCCATTTATATTTTGGGTTATTTATGCCCTTATACTATCAGAAAGGGTCAAAAATGCTCTTGTACTATCAGAAATGGGTCAAAAATGCCCTGAGTCCGTTAGTTCTGGTAAACCAGGATATTTTTGACCCTTTCTAATAGTAGAAGGGCATTTTTGACCCTTTCTGATAGTAGAAGGGCATAAATGGCCCAAAATATAAACAAAGAACATTTTTTATCCTTTCTGATAGTATAAAGACATTTTTAACCATTTTCGCATATTATATATTCTTTTTAAACATATTGGGTTCCTAATTAAAAAATATTATTTTTTAAAGAACTTTTTTTCTTATTTTTTTAAAATCACATTAACTAATCAAAATGTAAGAAAATAATTTTTTTCTTAATCTCATTTTATCAATTAAAATAGAACATCGTATCCCTGAAACAAATAATATATATTTATCCTACTTCAATTCCAGAAAAAAAATTAAAATTCTTTTTGCTGTATTCTAATTAGTATTTTTATTGTTATCTAAATAAAAATTAATGTTGGGTTTACTATAATCTTATATTGATTATATATATTAGTTGTTACAGAGATATGATGTTCTATTATAATTGATAAAAAATGACATTAAGAAAAAAAAAAGTATTTTCTTACATTGTTATTAGTAAATGTGTTTTTTTGAAAATAAGAAAATAATTCTTTAAAAATAATATTTTTATTAGGAACATAATGTATTTAAAAAGAATATATAATATGCGAAAATAGTCAAAAATGCTCTTGTACTGAGTCAAAAATGCCCTGGTGTAACGGAATTAACGAACCCAAAGTATAAATAGAGCGCATTTTTTATCCTTTCTGATAGTATAAGGGCATTTTTGACCCTTTTTCCTTTCTTAAAATATATATGTGTTCAAATTAAGATACTTGAATTGAAACGGGAGGACTAGTAATATATTTGCACTGTGGAGTTTGAAACACATTGTTGGTTTGTCATGTGCTGTAAGGGAGTAGAAGTCTATTCAGAAGAAACACCAGTTGTTGATTAGGTGATTGTCCCATTTGAACTAGGCCCTGTTTGTCCCCATTCTAAAGAAAGCATAATTCAGAAGCAAAGGCAACAAAAAAATATGGACCACTCAAACCACTGCCCATCCATTTCCAGTACTTCTCCTTTTATTTCCTTTTTCCTTATTTATTTTTTAAAAAAAACTATCAATTATAGGATATAAATTTGGGCTGCAAAATCAACCACTGATATTTTGTATCTGAATAGTCTGTCTATATCATATCCCCATAAGGTCATTTGGTTGACAACATGTTATCCCAGGATAATTAACTTCGGGATAAGTTAACCTGAGATAAGTTATCTCACCATATATATGGGATAACTTATCTCATAACTAAGACAAAATAGTGGGATAAATAGTACAAGTATTACCTTATACCTCCAATCAAAACATGGGATAAAATAATTCTACATTTTATGTCGGATTGTTATTACTTATTCCTCACACCAAACGACCCCTTGGAGTGCCGCCTTCTTCAAGCCATGCTTGAACAAGTATGAGACACGTCTCACTAATTCGTATTCCTGTCGGGAATGATCAGCGGATAAAATCCTTCCTAACGAAAATTTTCTATTTTCATATCAGTTAAGAGTAGATTATACCAATCTAATGTATTGAGATCGGTTGAAGCCATTGATTATGTATGTCGTATCATCTAGTACTACTAGTTTGAATATGCATATTTGGTTTAATTATATAAAAAATTTACAATGCTAAAAAAATTAGGAATTTCTAATGTGACAGACTTAAATAATCTTGAAAGATTAAAGCAAAAAAGTAAAAATATATCAACTAATATGCTAAAAGTGCTACCAATAACCACATAGAAGGTGTTGCCTAATTTTAGAAGAAAAAAAGATAGATATAAGATTTAATTTCTAACCATACTTAGGTGCACTCAATTATCATTGCATTATATGATACTCTGATTGTGGATTAATATTAAAGTACTTTTAAAAAATGTAATACTATTATATATAATCTTGGGAGGGGAGCATGGACTCGCATGAACCTATTAGAGAACCCCACAAGATACGTCCATGTATATAAGCATCCCCTTGTGTGTGTCCTTCTCTAAATTTTATGTGAACGCAAGTAGGAATGACAACGAGATGGAATGAGCGGGTATGAGACGAGTTTAAAGTTATGCAGGGTTGGACAGGCAGAGCGGGTTGAAATAATTATTTTTAAAATTAATACAAAAAGGGGGGGGGGGGGGGTGGCGGGTTTATACAGGTTTAAGGTATCAAATGGGAAGTCAA
>JAPFFP010000099.1:4104617-4128385 GCA_026153255.1 Solanum medicagineum
TAGCATCCTGTTGGGTAAGTTTGGTTGCAGATGGAAGGGTTCCGTAGGAGATGTGCTTGTAAACTAACTGGAAATTGTAGCTGGTCATAAATAATGCTTTTCATATTAGTATGTCATCAAGGTAAGGCATTCATATAGCTGGGTGGATGGTTTCTCAAGTATGTGATCTTGGTCTTGACATTCTGTGTCAATGTTATAGGCTGACTGTATGTTTTGCTACTAAAGATCACCATGTGTCTGTGAGTCAAGTTTCCTGATCCCTTTAACACAGTGTTTTTGTTCTTTTCTTGTTCTATTTTTGCTTCGTCTTTTCCTTAGTGGTTTGGTTTTTGGGATTAACGAGAGAGTTAACTTTAAATCTATTTTGTTCCAAAATCAAAACAGAAAAATGTTTACATGACAACAGAAACATTTGTGGAAAGTGGCAAAACTTTTTGTTATGAAAGACGAACAGGGCTTAGTCGTGCCAAAAGAAAAAAATCTGCCTTATTGTCCTATAAATTGGTCTGTCTCCGACCTTGAGTACCATTATTACATTGGACATCCTTAAGATACATCTATTTAACGAGGGAAGGATGTAGCTATTTGGCTAGAGACTACTAAAAGGCACGTAGCTATTTGCCTTTTTGACACCAAGGTTTATGCCTTTGGTGAACTGCCCTGCTTATGACAACTATATTATTGATTGGGTGATAATTTACCACAGATTTTATTGGCTATAGAGAATATCACCTTAATCTGCTTAAAAGTATATGATTTTCTATGTCAAACATATCAATCATTTGGCTTGCTTCTTGAGCCAATCTGGTTTTATAAAAACAATGGTAAATAGTGAGATCATAGATTGCATTGGGAAAAGCTCTTCCCCTCTTCCATCTTCATTCCCCTCTTCCATCGGTAGAATGATCATACTCTAAAGCTCTTCCAAACTGTGATTTGCTTGATGCCTTCTAGATTCATTACCTACTTCTTGCAAAATAATTTGAATTTGAACTTCTATCATTCAAAGATGTTTGGATCTTTTGGTTATTTCCCCATTGTCCCATTACTCAAGGTGAACTTCTATTACATGATTTCCGTTATGTTCCTTTGACTAACAAAAAGGTGGTTTATATCTGTCCGAATACATATATAACCCCTAACTTTTCATGATTTTTCATTTAGACATCTCAACTAGGGTGTGACTTTTTAGACACTTTACCAACATTAAGCCAACAAAAGATGTGAGTAAATCACACATTAGCGATGACACATCATTGCAATTCAAAAAATAACAAATCACACTAAAATAAGAAAAAATAAACGTGCTTCTTCCTCCCCTTTCCTCTACCTTTTTTTGCAGGAAGCTCAGCCAGTCTTTGATGTAGGAAGTTCTGTCCAGTGTGCCATAGAAATGGAAGGAAGGAATCGTCCACCAAATATGTCGCTAGATGGAGTTATCAATTGAATCCTAACTCTTTTTTCTGCCTTGGTCTAGCCTCCTTTCATAAATTTTGGAATAATAGAAGCTTTCATGGCTCCTTGGGGAAAGGAATCCTAATGCAAGCAAAGTTGAAAGATTTCCGTAGAAGGCACTTAGCCACATACTAAAAAGCAAGTAATACTGTAATAGGAATATCGAGGAATTGGTAATAATTCAGTGATGATGGTCATAATGCTTAAATCATACTCATATCCTTTGCAGTGGTTTGACATTATCAGTAAGTGAGAGTAAAATCTCTGAGTTAAATTAGTTGGACCACATTGTGTGTCACTAAAATGTGAGTATACTTATAGATGTATACTGTGACATATATAAGTTTATTTTTTGACAATTGATTGAGGTTTTAAATTAAAGCTAGTATAATTAAATTCTTTATAAACACTTAATATTTTATTAATAAGTTAACTCAAAGTGTCACTTTACATGTGTGTGTGTGTGTATATGACCTAAACCCAAGATCAATCCAAATACTCTATCAACCTATACTTCTTGGCAATAGGCATAGTTATAGCACTCAAGTTATGTTAACCACAGCCACAACCAAATTGTGTCGGATCAATTTGGGTGCAACAAGGATTTTGCAGGATCTGAGCAACATAGATGTCCAGCTTCTTATTTTGTTCATGCCAGGATAACATACTCTTCGAAATTATAATCCATGAGAAGTTTCTTGGAGCACCTTTTAATATTCTTGCCAGTTCAACTTTTTTCCTCCATTACAAAAAGTAATACTTTGGCCTCCATGCTACCGCCTTATACTAGGCATTTTACATTGCAACTCTAATGCTAAATTGCTAATGACTCTGCAAAGTTAGAATTGGGGATTGAAGTCCTAATGGAGGGATTGCAATGTTTGTCAATATGGTGGGGCATCCTCTGTGCTTTTACAATTAGAGACATTTATTCATTGACTGTTTCATACTGGTCCATCATCTTGCATATTTCTTATTACGGAAACTATGTCTATATCTAATTTATTTTATTTCTAAGCTTATGATATGGCTGTATTTCTCTTTGTATCTGTGATGCTCAACAGGATGAGAAGTACTGGCCTCTCATGCCTCCCTTGCCTTCATATGGATTTGGGAGAGAACATATTGGGCCACGTTATGGAAGTTTAATCCATGGACAGAATCTCAGAGATGTTGTAATCACAGGTTAGCGACTTGTTTCTGAATGTTTATAACTGTCAAACTGACCCTGTAACTTCACCCGAAACAGCAAGAATATTGCAATGTGAAGTTCCCCTAGTGTCCGAGTTGCTGAAGATAGTGTTGTCTCTCTGTTTCTTATTAGTTATATTGTCATCATTATTATGGGTAATGACTAAATCCACTTTGAAATATTGGTTGAAATGGGTCCAAATGGATTGAAACAGATATTGAGGATTCACACCAACCTGAACTAGCTTGGGATTGAGGAGTTGTTAAGCTGCTTTTGTTGTTGTACAATGATTGTTTTTTCAAATGATTGTGAAGTCATTCAAATCGATAATGCAGCAGGTCCATGTGCAGTGTTATGATTTTTCTGCCGCAAGTGTCCCTAGCTGGTGCTCAAATTACAGATATTCCATCCACACTTCTGAAGAAAAATTCTTTTTTGCCTTGAGTAGTTATTGGTTTGTTAGTTAGGGGAACAGGGATAAGCAGCTGATCCAAAATGTTTTAGGATCAAATCAAGTGACGTTACTAAAGGGCAAGCCCAGTGCACTAAAGCTCTCGCTGTGCACAGGGTCCGGGGAAGGGGCCCACAACAAGGGTCTATTTTACGCAGTCTTACCTTGCATTCTGCCAGAGGCTGTTTCCAAGGCTTGAGCCAGTGACCTTCTGGTCGCATGGCAGCAACTTTAGTAGTTACTCCAAGGCTCGCCTTCCAAAATTTTTGACATTAATAAACTCAAAAATTTATTTGTTATATCCAACAAATAAAATTTATTTGTCATATTTAACCAAATAAAATTATTGACTTTATAACTGGATAAATATTGAATTATATTCTCTCTCACATTTAAATATTCTATATCAGATCTATTGCATGTTTACCTAAAGGTTGAGCAGTGAACTAGGATGTGAGGATACATGAACTTTGCACGCATCATGTACAAAATAACTGTTTACAGCTTTTGAAAAGTGAAGTATTTTGAAATTTTCTCTGAACTAAATCTGATTATATGTACATATTCCTGGTAACAGGACATAATGGTACCATCAATGGGCAGGGTCAAGCATGGTGGAAGAAGTACAAGCAGAGGCTTCTTAACAATACCAGAGGGCCGCTTGTCCAGATAATGTGGTCTAGTGACCTTGTGATCTCTAATATAACATTACGCGATTCTCCATTTTGGACGCTTCACCCATATGACTGCAAAAATGTAACAATCAAGAATGTCACAATTCTGGCTCCCGTCTTTGACGCTCCGAATACTGATGGCATAGATCCAGGTGACTATTCAATATGTCATCAATGCAGACAATAGAAAACCTTGATCTAGTAATTACTTTTTATATCTGCAGATTAGGATCAGCCTGCATTCTATATGGGTCAGCTGTGAACAACAACATTTCTAGACTAAATTTTATTGATTTCTTATGACTTTCCTCATTGTTCAATGTAATAAACAATAAGCAAGCTAAAATATCCGAAGATAATTTGTTTAACCTGCTTATAAAGGTGATTTGTGCACTTTTTTTTTTCTTTTGGTTTAGCATTTCATAGGGAATAAGAATTAAGTTCTGGGATTTTAATATGCCAAAATTCTTGTGAGCCTGTGCTGAACCGGCATTCTTCTAAGGTTGAGACTTGAGATCATTCCCATAGAATTTGATACACTATATGCACTTCTTTATTGTTTACTTGTTCCCTTCTAATTCAGTGTGAGTTCTTGATGTTTAAGTATGGTGTGCACAGATTCATGTGAAGATATGCTGATCGAGAACTGTTACATCAGTGTTGGTGATGATGGCATTGCAATAAAGAGTGGTTGGGATCAGTATGGGATTTCTTATGGACGGCCTTCAACAAATATAGTCATCCGAAATCTTGTAGTTCGTTCAATGGTCAGGTGAGGTTTTCATGTGCAGTTACACTTGTTTTCATGACCTGGATGTTTCTGAAAACGGTTGCACCTATGGAATTTCAACAAATATAGCTCTCTGAGGAAGGAAATCATTAGTTTTTCTTGCCTCTATATATTTGGGAAATGTTCATTGTCGTTGGTATTGTTAGCCTGCTGATAGTAACTTTGGTTTAAAGAGATGCAAGTTTGTTTTCATCTTGGGCCTTCTTAAAACAATCTGGCAACATAGCACATTACAATCATAAAGAACAACACTATATACATTACCTGCTATTCACATTGGTTGAACAATATGCAGTGCAGGCATATCGGTCGGAAGTGAGATGTCTGGTGGGGTGTCAAATGTTACAGTGGAAAACGTACATATTTGGAACTCAAGGCGTGCTGTTCGCATCAAAACAGCAGCTGGCAGAGGAGGATATGTACGACACATAGCATACAGGAACTTGACATTTGTGAATGTTAGGGTGGGGATTGTCATCAAGACAGATTACAATGAACATCCTGATGGGGAGTTTGATCCCAAAGCCGTACCAGTACTAGAGGACATAAGCTATGTCTCAGTACACGGTGAGGGAGTTCGTGTGCCCGTTCGTATCCATGGAAATTCTGAAATTCCAGTGAAAAATGTAACTTTCAGAGATATGTCGGTTGGGATAACATACAAGAAGAAACACATATTTCAGTGTTCTCATGTTCAAGGTCAGGTCATAGGTACTGTCTTCCCCGCTCCCTGTGAGAACCTTGACCTATATGACGAGCAAGGACATCTGATCCGACGTTCTGACTCTCAGAATGCATCAGACATAGATTACGACTTTTGAAATGGTTCCTTATTTTCGAGAGCCAATTTTCCCAGTCGCCAGCCTCTGATGTCTCTGTCTATTTGGAATAGTTGCTGAATGGAGGAGGGGAGATGCTTACAATATTCTATGATCAGTCAACTGTTCTTTGCTCAGTCAGTCATTTTCTATCCCTGTATCATTCCTCTTTCCCTACATTGTACATAGAAGAACAATGAAGTCAGCTTATGTATTCAAAATTTTAACAGCTATTCCAGTTGTATGAAATGTGAAAGCAAGCTTGAAGTTTCCACTCAACTGATTCAATTTTTTATGGGACAAAGCAGAGAGCAGCATGCTCCTAATAACGGGAAAAGCAGAGAGCAGCATGCTCCTAATAACGGGTTTTCTCAAGCTTTGCATATTACACAATAATGAGTTTCGAGGCAATGTTACATTCATTTTAATCGGGAGATGTTAATAGCTCAATCGATTTGGCTACTTAAAATAAGATTGCAACTTGCAAGTTTCTATTTCAAGATTGTATCATAATATAATAACATTGAGTAATCATAGTGACTGATGAAACCCAAGCTGGATCAATGATAGTTAATTTCAAATTCCATTGTCTAGGAGCCTGTTTGAGGCCATACAAAGATTTATGGAGTCTGCAGACTTTAGTACCGTTCTCCCCCCTGTCTAGCAAACCCAACAGGAATGGTCATATACATCTCCTCTTCAAAGTCTCCATTAAGAAAGATATTGTGAACATCCATTTGATGGATAAACCATCTTTTAGAGGCAGCAAGAGTAATAACAGATCTGACAATAACCATCTTTGCGACAGGGTTGAAAGTCTCATCAAAATCAATACCTTCTTATTGACTAAACTCTGGCAACCAGCCTAGCCTTCAACCTTTCTACACCTCTCCTATGGAGTTATATTTTACTTTGTAGACCCACGTACACCCAATAGGATGTTTACCGGGAGGCAAATCCACTATGCTCCAAGTGTTGTTGTCTTCTAAGGCAGCAATCTCCAATTCCATAGCCTCAATCCATTCAGGATCAAGGGCAGCCTCCTTGTAGGAAGAAGGTTCAATGATGGCTAAATAGGCAGACACACTTGAACTATAGGAAGAGGACAAAATGTTATAGGATAAGTAATCAGATAAAGGAAAATAGTAGGAATTGGATTTGGATTGAGTGACAAAGTCTTGAAGCCACAAAGGAGGTTTAGTAGTTCTAGAGGATTTTCTTAGAATAACAGAAGGAGGAGTTGACTGCTCCAAAACTACGGTGGTAAGGTTGGAGAATCCTCAGTGACTGTGGTAAGAGTGGGAGGAAGTTGAGCACTAGAAGGCATAGTGGTTATAGGAGACGTAGTAGGTTCAAGGTCTATCATTGTTAAGACAGGAAAGATAAGATTAGAGGAGCTCTGCTTGTTTTGGAAAGGAAACATGTCTTCTTTAAAAACATGTCTATTGACAAAAAATAATTGAGTGTAAGTCATAAAGAATATACCCATTTTGTGAGGTGAAGTACCCCATCATAACAGTAGGTATAGCTCTAGGTGAGAATTTGTTAGGGATTGTAGAACATGTAGCATAACACAAACATCCAAAGACCTTAATATGAGTAAGAGAAGGAGGCTGTAGATACAATATCTCAAAGGGAGTTTTGTATTGAAGAAGTTTTGAAGGAAGTCTATTTAGAAGATAAACAGAAGCGGTGACACATTCACCCCAACACTTTAAAGGAATAAAGGCTTGAAACCTGAGTGCTCTGTCCATTGCTAGGATGGTTCTATGTTTTCTCTCAACAACATTATTTTGTTGTGGTGTATAAACACAGGTACTTTGATGGAAGATACCTAGAGAAGATAGTAAAGATTGACAGACACTACTAAAAACTCACTTCCATTGTCAGTTCTCAGAGTTTTGACATTTGTAAAAAGCAAGTTTTGAACTTGTGTAAGGAAATGTCTTAAAATAACTATTGTTTCTGATTTAGATGGTATAAGGAAAAATCAAGAATATCTGGAAAAATCATCTACAATAGTCACAAAGTATTTCATTCCATCATGAGTAGGAATCTTATAACCCTAAATATCACAATGAATCAACTCAAATACTGCATTTGAAGTATGGGAACTAATAGAAAATTGAAGCTTAGTTTGTTTAACAAGAGGACAAACAGTACAAGAAGGATGTTCTACAGTTTCTGGGACATTTATACTAGAAGATTTCTTTATTGCATCTATAGAGGCATGACCTAATCTTTTATGCCAAAGGGAAATAGAATCAGCATCTGAATAAAAACTACTAGTTGTTGAGATAGGACCTGAATTGCTAGAATCTTCCTTCGGATATAAAAGCCTTGATCTTCTCTATCAATCCCCTTGACCTGTCCACTAGAGAGATTCTGAAATACACAAAAGTCGGGAAATAAGTTTGCCATACACTGAAGGTCTTTGGTAAGTTGTGAAAAAGAAAGAAGGTTGAACTTGAATTCAGGTACAAAAAGCACATTGCCAATGATTTGATCACCAAGTACTTTAGAACACCCTACATTAAGACTAGAACAATATTCCCTGTAGGAAAAAGGATTTTTCTCCTCTCAGACTTTGGTACTGTAGTAAAATTATCTAAGAAATCACATCTAGATGTCATATGCTTGGTAGCTGCAGTATTAACTATCCACTTCTTATTAACATATGTAGTCACTATCTCAGATAGAACACTATCGACAGTGGTTGCCCAGGCTAAATGCTCTCTTTTGCTTTCATTTTCTTTGGCCAACATCTGCATGATCTTATGACATTGTTCATGTGGGAAGAAGGCTACAGGAGGTGGATGAGATATATGAGTTGGATTAACAACAACTTGTCCACCATGTGATGTACCAACAGTTTGAATGACTTCAGCTGGGTTAGAATAAGAACTTAAATTTCCACCTTTTTTCTTTGAATTCCATCATGTAGATATCCTTTAATTTTGAAGCATTGATCTTTGGTATGTCCCTTGTAGTAAAAAACTTCACATATAATGAGTGGTTTCTTAGTCTTCTGAGGTTTATATTGTTTTTCATAGTGTTCTCTGCCTAGATTACCATCACCTGTTGGTTGACATCTATGATTTCCACCACCTTAAGTAGGACTACGACCTCTTTTCTTACTGAACAATATAGTGCTTTCAATAGTCTTGGAGAATGTACCTTCATAACCATTATGTGCCAAGTTCCTTTGATTTTCATGATCTATGATTAGTGAGTAGGCTTTGTTTAGAATAGACCTAGCAGCTGAGTAAGACTCATTTAATCCTATTAGAAACTCAAGTAACCTTTCATAATCAAAATGCTCTTTGAACTTATGAGATTCAGCACATGAGCATCTTGGACATGGCATAACTAAGTCAAATTCATTCCACGAACCCCTAAAAGTGGTGTAATAATCTGTAACCGATATAGTTCCTTGAGTGAGTTTCTTTATGAAGCTGAAACACATGTGCTCCATTAATTTTGTCAAACCTTTCCTTCAGATCACACCACACTTGATGAGCATCACTACTATAAATAATATTACTAAGTAAACCAAGTTGAACAACATTCATTATCTAGGACAACAGCAAAACATTACATTTTTCCTAAATATCAAACAGTTCAGGTGCAAACTTAGACTTAGGAAATCGATCATTTATAAAGCCTAGTTTGCTCTTACCTAAGAGTCCAATAAGCATGGAGTTACTCTAGATTGCATAGTTCTCTGAGCCAATAAGTTGAAGAGAATTAATGAGCTACCTGAAGTGTCATTTAGATGAAGATATAGCAGATGATTGTGTCTATAGTTGGAGCTATGTTGGTTCAAGTTGTTGTATGTGTCGTGTTTGAGTGTAGGTTGTCATTTTCTAGTGACCCAGACATGGCTTCATCTATGTTTGTTGTTGATCTTTAGCTTAAAGTCAATATCTGGTTAGATGCTTACTTGCGATTTGACTCCTTCTCGGCTCGAACCTAACCAATTCAGACACCTTTACACTTCACGGACACGTCTAATCTAGTCTAAGATGCAACGAGGCTCTGATACCATGATGACTCTATTAATGGAGCTTGAAGAATATATGAATCAAGTGAGAAGAAGAGCAGAGATCAGAGAAGAGAAGTTTTATATCCAAAGAGAGAATTTGTTACATTGTTATAACTGTTACACACACATAACACATGTATATTATTCATAGGACACATGACTGATTCACAACTTCTCAACTAACTAGAATAGGCTGACTTATCTAACCATGGTAGTTTGTTAACCATGCACTATAGTTAAAAGATTCAAAATATTGGAACATCTTTGTGTATTTGAGCACTGATAGAGTTATTCATAGAGTAGAACTAAAATAATTAAGTTTAAAATCGGGTAATTGGGGCCTTCACTGGATTATAATTGAAGATTTCAATGATATTATGGACAATTCAGAAAATGTAGGAGGTAGAAGTAGAGAAGTAAATTTTTTAAAAGACTTTAAAAATTTCTTGTCGAATTTAGGGGAAATGGATTTAAGATTTAAAAAGAAGCTTAGGACTTTATGGTGTTTTAGAAGAATGATGGAATTATCCAAGAGTGATTCAACAGAGTCATTGTACATTTAGGATGGTGTTTAGAATTCCTCATAGCTCAACTGAGTCATTTAAATATTGAGGCTTCAAATCATTCTACTATTTTACTAAATACAGACCCTAAACATGTAAGAGAAAAAATGTCGCTTCTATTTTGATAAAAGATAGAGAGAAAAGGGTTTGGCGGATAATTTTGTGGCAAACTCTAGGCAAGAACAATTAGATGGCTTTCAACAATCCAAAGTAAGCTTTAAACTGAAAACATATCGCACCGCGTTGATATCTTGGTTGAGAAAGGGAAAAAGAAACTCAAAACAGAAATAAATAGGATAAAAAATCAAATCGATAAGCTTAAGAATGAACCTGATCGCTTTGATTTCCTTGATCTTAGACTTGTAAGGAAAGAATTATGTCAAGCCTACAAAGAAGAAAAAATGTAATAGAAACAAAAATCAAGAGTTTTATGATTGCAAGAGGAGGATAAACATACATTTTTTCCATGTGAAAACTATTCAATGACGCAAAATGTCATAAGCATCAAAGGTTTTTGCTTAGCTTATGGCATTAGGTGTTAAAACAAAGTGATATTATTAGAAAAATAGAAAATTATTATGCAAATTTATTTACTACTTCTAGACCAACAAATCTTGACCCCATTTTGAATTTAATTTTGAGATCAGTTGAGGATTTCATAAATGGAAGTCTTATTAGAGAGGTGACATATGAGGAAGTGAAACATGTTGTTTTTGACATGCATCCCTCAAAAGCTCTAGGGATAGATGGAATGACCGCTTTTTTTGTCCAGAATTATTGAAATGTTTTATCCACAAATACTAATTGTTGTTTCTAAAAAGCTTCTTACATACAGGATATCTCTTGTCCTCCTGAAATCAAACTCTTATCACTTTAATCCCAAAAGTCAAGAATCCCAGTGTTATTAGTCAATTTAGACATATTAGTCAGTGCTCCATTTTTATAAAATCATAACTAAGATTATTGTAGGAAGATGAAAAAATATTTACCTAGTATAATTTCTCATAATCAATGTACCTTCATAGGCAGTATACAGATTATTGATAATATTATTTTGGCTCATGAGTGTACATTTGTGTTGAAAAATAAAAGCAGATGCAACGAGAAACTTATGGCTTTAAAATTGTACATGGCAAGAGCTTACGACTTATTGGGATAGATATAAGTTCAAACATTACTTTTGAAGATGGATTTTCATGAAACTTTCGTTAGTTGAGTTATGTGATGCATCTCAACACCTACTTGAACTAAGTCTCACTTTCACTCAAGGACGAATGATCCTAAGAGGGAGATTGTAACACCCACAACTCTATTCATAAGATTTGAATTCTTTCATTGTAAGTATATAAGCTGGAATCTAGTGATACCTTACATGTACCTATATTTTAAGGCTCACTCTTATATGTGTGATGTTTATTAGAAGTGGATTAAGTTCATAAGAGACCTCTAGTACTTAGTCAAGTTCAAAACTTTTCTACGATTAAATTTTCATATTCAATTATGGAATGATCAATTTTAAATAATCATAACTATCAGAACACAAATAATTAGGTGACCCATAATATATCAAATTAAAGATCTTTGAATTATCTTTCCAATACCACTATTTCGCCTCATTTGGAGTTCTAAGAAAAATGTCATTACCATTTTAATGTGAACTATCAATGCAGAGTTGATTCTATGAACCTGACTAACAGGTCGTGTATTGAACTATGACTCATACTGTCAGCTCGTGAAATGACTCATGCGAGTCCATTTTTAGGTCCCAAACTCGACAAACCCAATTATGGATCGTAAAAGCTTCTTGAGTCGTAGTTTAGGCCCATGGAATAAGTTTCAGGACCCCAAAATTCACCTCAGTTTTATTAATGGATTCTACGGTCCTTATAAACTTCTATGGTACATAGATAGTCCCGTAGACGACTTGGACAGTGTCTTTTAAGAAAGGATATTTTTGTCCTTTCTCATCCTTTAAGCCTAGACTTATTAGTTTTTCACCTAAATAAATCCTAAAATGCTAACCTTCAACTTTATTACACTCAAACATTCTCCAAACTTAGACAGTAGGTTCAAGAGGAGAAACACTATGGTTTCAAGAGAAGCTAGTGAATTCTTCAAAGTTCTTTGAGGATCTAAATCTTCTGGGTATGTATGGCTTACAAAAAAATCCTAGTACATTATCTCACCATCATGCTACTACTAGTGTCTTCAAGTATCAAGTTGTTAGTTTTTTTGCTAACAACTGAAAAAATATTACCATAACCACCAAGAAACATTTACAAATAGAGCACCTCTTTCTGATAATAGAAAAACTAGGCCTCCAACCAACAGAAAAAAAAAAGAAACTAGTTGCAAATTAAGTGTTGAATTAAATTACTACACCTTAGCGCTTTCTTCGAATTACTAAGTATGTGTACTCTCTCAACTATCTCCTTTTTGATCTGCGTTACAGCTTCTTTTGTATGTACATGTTTATCTTTAAACCTTTTCCAATTTCGCACCCTCCAAGTGTGATATAACACTGCATCAAATATAGCTGTTATGGTCTCCTTCTGAAACTGCTTCCGGTGCTTCATTTTTATTCTCTCCAAAGTCTATTTTATCCCATCGATTTGAAGTGTTATGCCTGTCCACAAATTTATCTCTTGCCACATAGTTTTAATCCATTTGCACTCCTCAAATAAATGCACATTTGTCTCCATTAGCATTGTATCACATAGGCAACATTCATCCTCATAAACTGGAATGTGTAACCTAACTTCCTCTCCTGAGTGAGTAATCTTCCTTGTATTGCCAACCAAACCATGAATCTATGCTTAGGTAAGGCTATAAAAGTCCAAACTAGATCAGAAGTCCTCATTTGTCTTTGGCCTATGATTTCCAAGTAGCTTCTAGTGATGGAATAGACCCCATTATGTGTCAACGTGTATCTACCTTGGCTATACTAGTCCCACATTTGTTCCTTAATTGCGTTGAGCTTCTTCCAATACCAAATACAATCAGTAGGAGCTCTGTGGACCCATCCTCTTTCAAATATATTCCGTGAACCTATTTGACCCACAATGACTCTTTATTCACTGCAATTTTCTATAATAATTGACCAATTGAAGCTACATTCCAGATGATACTACCCTTACTATTCAGTCCACCTTGTCTCTTAGGGTAGAAAACCTTTTCCCATGAAACTAATGCTATCTTCTTCTTATCATATGCATTGCCCCACAAACAAGCTCTACAAATCTTGTCTACTTCCTTGAGTATACATTGAGGAAAAATAAACACCGCACCCCAGAAATTGTGTATGGAAAACAAACAACATTTATGATTTGTAATCTACCCACATAAGAAAGTTGTTTTGAATATGTCACCTTAATCTTCTGAATAAATCTGTCAATTAAGGAATAACAATCTATTTTCTTCCATTTTTTTGGAGATAAAGATAGGCCAAGGTATATCATAGGAAATTCACCAACTGAGAAACCAGTTCTTGCAAGAATTTGTGTCCTTATTTCCTCATTCACCCCAGCAAGATATACAGTTGATTTTCCAGATTTGCCTCCAGTCTAGTAGCTTTACTAAAATGAGATAGAGCCTCCATTACTCCATTTACTAACAACATGTTTCCTTTGCAAATATCATCAGATCATCAACAAAAATTAAATGAGTGAGCTTCAATTTCTGACACATTGGGTGATAATTGAAATCTGGTAAGAAACTCATAGTTTGAAGTGTTCTTTGTAGGTATTCCATTACTATATAAATAGCAAAGGAGAGATAGGATCTCCTTCTCAAAGACCCCTCTTTCTCGCAAAGAAACCATGATTCTCCCTATTGACTTTTACTGGAAACATTGTAGTGGAAACACATGACATAATCCACTTAATGAACTTTTCAGGGAACCCAAATTTAGTTAATACTTCCTCAAGAAATTCCCAACTCACCATGTCATAAGCTTTTTTAATGTCTATCTTTATGAGACACCTAGGAGATGCATTCTTCCTATTGTAGTGTCTCAATAGGTCATGGCAAATCAGAATATTATGCATCATTGATCTTCCTTGCACAAAGGCTGATTGATTTTCTGCAACAATGTAACTAATTGCTCTTTTCAACCTACTGCAGATTATCTTAGATTTGCATTTATACAGAACATTACAGCAAGATATAGGCCTAAATTAACTAGCAAATTCGGAGCTCCACCTTAGGAATGAGTGCAATACTAGTTAAATTGATCTGCCTTTGTATCCTACTGTTTTGGAAGAATTCTTGCGCTGCACTAGTGACATCTTGTCTTATAATAGACCAAGCTGCTTTGCAGAAGCCACTACCAAACAAATCTGGTCCAGGACTTTGTTATTATCCATTTGAAACATAGTATTTGTTACCTTATTTGATTCAACACTATGTAATAGGTCACATTTTGCCTCATCTGTAAGCATTGTCCCCCGCCTTATCAAGTCCCTTATTATTGGAATTCTATACGTTGTCTTGTTCCCTAGGATGCCCCGATAGTATTCTACCGATTAAATTAGCAATTGCTCTAGGTTCAATTTTTCATACTCCTGTAGAATCCCTCAATTGTGTTGTAGTCTGCTTCAGTCTCCTATGCTTTATAACAGAATAGAAATACCTAGTATTGTCATCGCCCAATCTTATCCATGTTGCTTTACTTCTTTGTTGAAGAAACATCTCAGCTAGATAAGAGGAAGCTCTAAATTTCTGATACATATGACTTTCTATTTGCTGATACTCCAGGTTGTTGGGATAGGTTTGCAACTTCAGTTGTGCCTTTTCTAATTCAGCCTTATCTTTATTAGCTTGGCTCACAATGTTTTGAAACTCTTGTGAGTGTAACAACCTCAACCTTCTCTTTAACATCTTCAATCTTCTAACAACTTTGTACATCATACATCTCTCTATGTTTTCATTCCATCCTACCTGAATAATTGAAAGGAACTGTGGGTGCCTAGTCCACACATTACAGAACTGAAAGGATTTTGTAGTCTTTTATTCTTCAGCGAGCATCACTTTTGCCGGGCAATGATCACTAATTCCCTCAGGTAAGAAGAGGCCTTGCAATTAGGCATCGTATCCGACCATTCTCTATTGATAAAAATCCAATCAATTTTTGAGAATATTCTGTGTCCATCATGTTTGTCACTCCAAGTATATCTGTTTCCCTGAGTAAGAAACTCCATTAACCCACACTCTAAAACATTTATTAAAATCTTCGTTTTCATACCACACTTTAGGATTGTCCCTATTCTATCATCAATTTTCAAAATTGAGTTGAAGTCACCTAATACCATTCATGGTTTGGTGCTCCGTCAGCTTTGACTCCTCAAATTATCCCACAATTCTTTCCTGTGCTCCCTACTATTGAAGGCATATACATAGAAAATCTTGAATGACAATTGTAGAGGTATAAATTGTACCTCACACTCTGAAAAAATGAATGTTTCTCAAACAAAGAAGGTGACTCATAGTCCTTTTTCGAGTATTAACTTCGTTGTGGATGATCCAGTCGGTGTGCAAGTTATCTGTTGGGCCGTCTTACTAATGATTTGTACCAAAATAATAGTCAGATCTCCATGTTAACCATATTCTACCATTATAATGACACTCTAAGTTTGTGGTGTATTGCCAACCTGCAAACATACTTGCTGCCAATTGCTATATTCTACCAGTTTTTATTTTTGTTTCAAGTAAGCCTATCACACTCACCTTTTATTCATTGTAAAGGAGTTTAACTTCCTTTTTCTTATTAGGAGCACTAAGCCCCTCACGTTCCAACTGAGTAGACATTAAGCTAGTCTGGCCACCCACACTTTCACTCATTTCATTCTTTTTGTTTTGCTTTTGCAATATCTGAAATGAGTTTACACTATCAATTTGAGATTTTTTCTTGGGAGATCTAGGAGGTGTCTTCACTATCCTTACAGGTGCTTCCCATCCTTCCTTATTGATATTAGCCCATTTATCCTCTTTCATTGTTCTGTTTTGTTGTTGTATTTCTGCTCCCTTCAGTCTTGCTTGTTTTCTCCACTGTCTTGCCTCTGATTTACATTACCCCCCAAATGATCATTTGCTCTTTGTTGACGCATATGATCACGTTTAGGTATTACCCCCCATATTTTTTGTAGAACTTACACAGTGTTGGTTTCCAATCATACTGCACTAGCTGCTCGACCAATTTGCCCTTCTCCTTCTTGAACCGTACCACATCAGGCAGTTGTGTCCTCATCTCTACCTCAACAAATATTCTAGCAAAGTTCAGCATATCTCTTTTAACAGTATTTTGATCCACGATTAATGGTTTCCCTATCAAGCTACCTATCTTGCTCAATCCTTTCATACTCCAGTACTATCACAACCCAAGCCTAGGGTCTAGACGTGGCACGGCGCAAGGGGAGCCCAAAGGGACCCCAAGCAAGCCTCTTAGTACATCACTACACATTTTTGGTCGCGAAGCAATAGAATAACAACAAGAGATGTTAAATAGGGATAACTGGGGCTAAGGGACATCTTCCATATCATAAACAACAAGAGTCAAGAGAGAGTCAAAGATTATATCATTACACATGACATGTCCAACAACACATCTACTACATAGATAAAAGCGGGGGCTAAGACAAGAAACTGGGCTCACCCTCATAGTCAACATATATATAAAAGAGAGATAGTCTTAGAACATAGCATGAGGTTATAAGCATAGTCCTCGGAATGGAGGACTCACCAACAAGCTTGAGAAAAATTGCACTAGCCACGTGGAGGAATATGCTCAAGTGGGGCTTCGATTCTTGCATAATGACATCATGTAGTCATATAGTATGCGTTAGTACATTTAAATGTACTGAGTATGTAGGATGCAATGCAACAAGTGATAAACACCATAAACAAAATTCATAACATAGGCAATGAATAAGCATGTAGCAATATGACATGTATGAATGATGCTTGAAGTAAACCATGCTTATATAGAATATAATTCATGTGTAAGGAGTGACCATTATTAGTGATATCCAAGGCGTACCACCTCTTTGGAGAGGCGATTGAGGTACGAACCCCTCAATAGGTTGATGAGGTACAAACCCTCCAACATGGTTAATGGAGTACGAACCCCCCAACGTGGTTATCAAGATACAAACCCCTCAACATAGTTGAACGGGCCTAAAGCCTCCCAAACAAGGCGATCGAGGAACAAAGCCCTCAACAAGCTTACCCGAGCCTATAACCCCCCGAGTGAGGCATGGTCAATTCCCAATACTATAGAGATAATATCATATACATACATTCCTTTCACCATCATATAGTCATTCAACTCATAAGACATGCATTGGACCTTTAATTCCTCAAGAAATCATAATTCGGACATTATATCAAACACTTGGGGGGTGTAGTGCTAGTGTAAAATCATGCAATTCAAGAGTGAAATCATGCTAGAAAGTTCAATGTAAAATCATCAATAGATACTTGGTAACACCCTCAAATCATATACATCAAAGCCCTTTTCAATCTCACAATAGATCTTAGATTCATAGCTCAAAACATGCAAAACAACCATAATTTCATGAAACCCCAACATAGTGTGCAGTTTTAGATTCATAGCTCAAAACATGCAAAACAACCATAATTTCATGAAACCCCAACATAGTGTGCAGTGAAATTCATAATAGATAAGACCCATGAGTAAATAAACCTTAAATCATGCAATTTTAGGTAAAAGAGAGCTTGGGTATCATGGGTGAAAGGACCCATGAAAGAAACCCAGATATCTTAGCTTATGGAGAATCCTTGAAGAAGATTGGAGATGGAGACTTGAAGCTTGAATGAGAACCTGAAGATCTGATTGAGTTTTTGAGACTTGAAATTTGGAGGTGAAATATTGTCTAAGTGTTTGAGAGAATATTTGGGAATGTCTTGAGTGATATGGGGGTGAATAAGGCTAAGTATAAGTGTTTTCACATATGGGAAGGCTCAAGTCCAAGACCTAAAGGCCTTGGACCGGAACAAAATTACTGGGCACAAAATAAGGCACTGGCGCACCCCAGCCGCGTCACACTAGGGGCGCACAAGCACACTATTTTTGTGTCACTTGAAAATTAAAATTGTGAATCATTCGCTCTAAAATCGGGGTCTATTTCCCACTCAAATTGACCCGCTGAACAAGAATATGAAGTCAGATTTTTAATATCAGGTACGAATTTTGAGATATATAGAAATTACGTTTCTGGGCAATTTCGAGACACATTTTCGAACACTTTTTGGGGTCGTTTCAATATCTCCCCACTGGGAACATTCGTCCCCGAATGTCAAAAAATAAGTATATAAGAAGAGTAATCATGAAGAAATCAGCCCCAACAAGAATGCAACAATGCACTTAAACACTATTTTCGAGATATCAATACAAGTGTTAAAATCATCATGAACTTGTCAACATAAACATGAATGCATGCAATGACATAGTGGCTGAAACATAAGACTTGGAATCATAAATGGACTTGACTTGTTATCATAAGCTTGAATAGAATGAAAGAGGTATGGATATTGCCTTCCATGCCCGCTTTGGCTCCCCGAGAGACACTTTCGACTTGACGATTCTCCCAAAGGGCTTTGACGAAAACTACACCCTTATGAATCCGCCTTTACTCATATCTACCCAACTTTTCCACCGGACCTTCTCATAAGTCAACTTATCCTCCACAATGTCCACAATCTCAAGAGTTCTATAACACTTGAATCATCAACACGTCTCCTCAACCTAGATGCATAAAGAACCAGACGAACTATAACCATATCCATAGGGAACTCCAATTTGTATGCGGCCTTACAATCCTCCTCAACACTCTATAAGGACTCACTAACCTTAAACTCAACTTCCTCTCTTTCCAAACAAACCATACCTTTCATGAGTGAAACCTTCACATAGACCCAATCACCACCCATATCAATCAACCTTGCCCTTAATCACCCTAACCTTCTCAAGAGCCTCCATAACCAGATCTGGTCCCAACATAGCCACCTCTCTAACTTCAAACCACCCAACTTGTGATCTACAATGTCTACCATAGAGAGCCTCAAAAAGAGCCACATCGATGCTAGAATGATAGTTATTTTGATAGGCGAACTCAACCAATGGAAGATGATCATCCCAACTACCTTAAGCTCTAATACACAAGCCCTAAGTATATCCTCAAGTGTTTGATAGTCTTTTCGGCTTGGCCATCCATTTGAGGGTGGAAGGCTGAACAAAGTTTAACTCTTGTACCAAGACCTCTTTGGAAAACCCCCCTAAAGTGTGAAGTAAATTGAGCACCACAATCCGATATGATAGGCAAAGGTAACCCATGCAATCTCAGCAATTCATGAAGGTACAATTTAGCATAATCTTCAGCCCCATATGTAGTCCTAACTGGTAGAAAACGAGCTGATTTTGCCATCCTATCAACCACAACCCAAATGGAATCAAAACCCTTTCTAGTCTTGGGCAACCTAACTATAAAATCCATATTAATCTCTTCTTACTCCCAAATAGGAATCTCTATGTCTTCGGTTAAGCCACCCAACCTTTAATGCTCGGCTTTGACGTTGCCAACCCGAAACAAATTTGGCAATGTCCCTCTTCATGCCTCTCCAAATCCCTATACATCTTAATAGAACCAGGGTGAATAGAATAGGAAGAACCATGAGCCTCATCAAGAATCTCTTCCCTCAAGCCATCAACACAAAGTACACATAACCTACCTTGGTACCTAAGGGCACCATCTCCCCCTTGGGAGAAAACCTCCACGTTGCCCTCTTTCACCAAGGCCCTCAATTCTAACAACCTCATCAACCAAGGAAGACTTTGCACTATCCACAACTACAACACCACTATTATCCACCTCTTCCAACCTAACCCCCAATCTTGCCAACCAATGGACCTACCTAGTCACCTCCATGCCACCATCATCAACATGAGCAAGGCTACCCATGGACACCCTACTGAAAGCATCAACCACAACATTAGTCTTACCGGGATGATAACACACACTCATATCATAATATTTATGAAGTTCTAACCACCTCATTTGTCTCAAGCTAAGATATCTTTGGGTGAAAACATATTGGAGACTCTAGTGAATGGTAAATACATCAACATGCACCCCATACACCCAATGACATCAAATTTTTGAGACAAAAACCATGGCAGCCTTCTCATGCATCTCAAATTATCTAAAAGTATAGGCTTCCACCTAACCATCTTGCATCAACACACAACCCGAACCAATCTGGGAGACATTATAATACACAACAAACCCTTCCAACCCATTCGATAAAGGCAAGACAGAAGCGGAGATGAGCTTATCTTTCAAGGCTTGGAAACCCTTTCCACACTCATTGGTCACACAAACTTAGCCTTCTTTTGGGTCAATTTAGTCATGGGAGAGGCAATAGAAGAGAGCTCATTCATAAATCTCCGGTAGCAACCCATTAAGCCCAAGAAGCTCCTAACATCTGATGGGGTCAATGGCCTAGGCCGGTTTCTAATCATATACATCTCCTTAGCATCAACCTTAATACCATCCTCCAACACCAAATAAACTAGAGAGGTACCTCTCTTAACCCAAATTCCACACCTCTCATACTTATATAACTCCTCTTACCCCAAGATTTGTAACACTACCCCCACAGGGTTCACAAGCTCTAAATAAATCAATACTTCATTACTAGAGACCACCACAAACACAGCAAGGTAGGGACTAAAGACCCCATTAGTGAGACCCATAGATATAACCGGGGGATAAGTCAACCCAAAAAGGGACTACCCCAAATTCAAAGTATCGGGAAGGATTTTCACTAACCCGTTGATTACCGAAATCGGCTCAATAGAATTAACTTAGGCTAAATACCCCTAGCTCTAACAAGATGAGAAATGCAACCCTTAGAGATCAATTGTACCTTAAGGCAAGAAACGGGCTTACCCCCTTCGCATCCACTTTACACGTACCCACTCAAGAACGGGTTTATTAAGGAATCAAAATCTAACTCTACGAGCCCTACAACTAAAGGAGACACAACATCTACGCAACTAATTCATCCCAAGTATGGCATCAAAATCCACCACATCAAACCCAACAAGTCACAAGGCAAGACCTACTGCAATGTGAACACGGAGCAACACCTATGAACTTTCAAACAACTGTAGGCTCACCAATGAGATAGACATCAAAGAGAGTTTGGGACACACATAAAACCCACTAGCAAACCAAAGAATAATGAAAGAGATAGTGGTACACTGAGTCCATCAACGCAAACACATAAAAGCCAAAGGAAATTTCAACATAGCGGTAGCAATATTGGGCGCCTTATCCCCTCCTTGAGCCTCTTGATCAACATGACCACCTCGATCTAAAGGCCGACCACCCTTACACCTCCTTTGAGCATATGGACAATCGACTAGCTTGTGACCCGCTTCGCTACACCCGAAACAAGCATTTGTCTTCCTCAAGCACGTGTCACCAAGGTTCCTTCCACACCATTGGCATTTGGGATTAGTCATCCCATCATCACCTCCTTTACTCACATTACGTTTATGTGGGCAATCCTTCCTCTTATGCCTCACATTGCCACAACCGAAACAAGCATTGGTTCCCTTCAAACATGAGCTCCTATGAACCTTACCACATGTTGGGCACATAGCATCACCTCTATTCTTGAGACTTTGGAACTTTCCTTCGATAAGGGCCCTTTTGGCCTCACTACCTTTCCTCTTGCCATTTGAGGTAACGGGAGCACTCACTTCTTGATCGAGGTAAGTTGCCCATTTTGTCACTGCTTTGGCCAATACCCATAGAGCATCGCTAAACCTCCGCATTCGTTATATCATCATCCTGAGTAGCTTGAGATATAGCCTGAAATGTAACAGTTAGAGATTAGCAATAAGCCCTAGGGGACCTAACTCTACCACACAACATAGATCATGAAGAAGTAAAATATTTCCTAGAATGCCTCATAGCCTCCTATTCATAGTCGTGGCGTGCTTCACAACCATGAATATAACTCTAATCGACATGGTGTGTTGGACACCGAGGAATTAACAGCCTAGTGCTTTGATACCAAGTTTGTCACGTCCCAAGCCTAGGGCCTACACTTGACATGGCGCAAAAGGAACTCGAAGGACCCCAATCAAGCTTCTTAGCATATCATTACACATCCTTGGTCACGGAAGTAATAAAATAACAACAAGAGATAGTAAATAGGGATAATTGGGGCTAAGGGACATCTTCCATATCATAAACAACAAGAGTCAAGAAAGAGTCAAAGCTTATATCATTACACATGACATGTCCAACAACACCTCTACTATATAGATAAGAGCGGAGGCCAAGATAAGCAACTGGGCTCACTCTTATAGTCAACATATACATAAAACAATATAGTCTTAGAACATAGTATGAGGTCGATGTGCTGTCAAATTACAGTATATTTGATGCCTAAAACAAAAGATTTTGTGAGTTCTTAAAGCGACTTTTTAGTGTTTTGATATGTTTATGTTAATCTTGCAGAAAAGTTAGGTTGGCATGATTTTGAAGAAAAGTTACAGATTTTGCTAAATTATAGGTCATACGAGCCCTTCTACGAGTCATAGCTCACGCTACATGTCATAGGGTGGTGTCGTAGTAGGAATCAGAGACCAAAAATTAGAAATCTGTCAAGTGAAGGTCACCCATATGAGCCCCAACCTACGATTCGTAAGACACACTACGACTCGTATAGGTGGACACGTAGCAAGAATAAGAGAGCCAAATATTGGACCAAAAAACAGAAGACCAAGACTACGAGACCAACATACGAGTCCTAGCGCAAGTAACGACTCATAACTATAGGTCGTACCAATTTAGTCCAAGATGCCAAGAACCTGATACGAGACCCCGACTATGACTCATAGGCCAACCTACGAGCCGTAACTGCAAAATTTATCAGATGTCAGCTGTCTTTTCTACTTGATTTCTTGGGTTGTTTTGTAAATACTATAAATAGTTTAAGTTAGATTTTTGAAAGAGAGTTTGAACAGTAGAGATTACTCCAATATATGTTTGAAGCTTTTCTTAGGTTTTAGGGTAGATTAGTGTTTTCTTTGGGAAAAATTATTTTGGGAATTGCAAATCTAGTCTTGTACTCATTGTTGATTAATCAAGCTTGTGAGTTTGAAACTTGTGGTGCCTATTTACTCCATTGTTATTAGTGAAACCCTCAACTATGTCTATTATTTACATTTTTGTGTGTTTTATCTTAGCCATATAAGCACCCACAATTTGGCGTTGTGGGAACCATGGGTAGTAGACTTGCGATGACCTAGGTTTTGTGTATATTTATGATTGGGCTTTTGTATGTATTATTTATTTCCCTTCATGATTAATGTTGTTTGGTGGTAGCCAACACCAAACCCTACCTACTATCACGATCCCGACCAAGGTAGCGACGAATAGGAAAAGAAAAGTAGATGACAGTATTCAGTTGATGTGTTCCCGTCTAATCGACCAAACCTGACCAAAAAGAAACAATAGGTAACGGTTAGTTGGCACGCCATGGTAGCCGACCAAGCTGACATGGTGAAATTTGACCTTCACCTTCACAAGAGGGTTGGAAGAACTTAAGTTACTGTCCTGCATGCAATTCGCTAATCGTAGTTATGTTTCCTAGGGTAATCGAGTCAACGCACCATGGGGAACACAAATTCCCAAGTTGTTCCCAAAATTGAGTATTTTCCCGAATTTTAATTAGTGTTCATTTTAAG